>JAFELO010000593.1:903328-929473 GCA_017140195.1 Eumaeus atala | reverse complement strand
GTTGTAATATAAATATATACAAATATTCAATAAATATAATATAATTACAATTACTTTAATGTATATATACATATATAAACCACAGACTTAATAAATATAGTTAATAAGTTGTTAAAAAATTAATATATATTTAAATAAATAAACAGATACATAAAATAAGCTGAGAAGGAACGAAAATTAGGAGCTGAAAACAAAATAAAATGACGTTAGGACTGATTCCCTGAAGCAGAAGTTTCTTCACCGAACGAAAATTCTGTCTTGATCCCTCAAGTTTCTATACCGACGTTTCGATAACCTTTCGGCTGTCATGGTCACAGGCAGACTGAAGATTTTAGTCGTCTGGTTGAGTATTTATATGCCACAGAATCATTAACAATTAATTTGTCCGATTCATACACGTTTTGTATGAATCGGACAAATTAATTATATTTATTGTGTCTTGCAGCTGTGATGAGTCATTTTTTGTTTTTGACTTAATTATATTCATCACCGGATCCCAAGCAGGTGGTAAGACCCAACCATCTTCTCTGTTAAAATTTGAATGCTTTCTAGTTTCAATCGCCTCACGAATCATCCTTGGACGAAATCGAGACTCTTTCGCGAGGATTTGAGGTCTGTTAAATCTAATATAATGGCGGGCGTTATCTTGTTCATGTTGACAAACTGCAGACTTAGTAGAACGACGATGTTTAACATCTGCAATATGTTCTTTTATGTTCTTTAACGTGTGTTCTCATTGATCTCATTGTTTGACCTATGTATGAAAGCCCGCAGTCGCAATCGAGTTTGTATACTCCTGCATCCTGTAGGGGGATCCGAGGCTTTACCGGTGGTAAGAACTGACTTATCTTTTTTAGCGGCTTGAAGAAAATTTTAATAGGAGAAGGCTTAGAGATGTAGCCAATCTTATCAGTGACCCCCTTCATGTTTGGTAGTACCAGCGTTATTCGCTCAACTGTGGCCGGTTTCAGTCTATTTTTGAGATGTAGACGTGGCATTTGAAGCTTATTATTAATCAGTACTTGTTTGACATGCCGAAGTTCAGCACCCAGGTGTTGATCGTCACAAATACCTCCAGCTCTTTGAACCAAGGACTTCCCAACAGTACTAAGTTGTATTGGATGGTGGTGTGAATCACCATTCAAATACCTGTCTGTATGGGTCGGTTTTCTACACACTGAATGACCTAGAGTGTTATTCGGATTGCAGATTATCAAACCATCCAAGAAAGCCAATGAATTGTTGGTTTCTACTGTATTTTAGAGTTAATAGAATTTAGATGGTTCAAAAATATAAGTACTTTATCCTTTGGCAGTATCGTAAATGTAGCATCGACGTATCGCTTGTAGAATCTTGGTATTATAGGTGCAGTTTGAAGGGCAGCCTCTTCAAAGTGTTCCATAAATATATCTGCGACTACGGGAGATACGAGTGATCCCATTGCGACTCCATCCACTTCGTTGTAAAATTAAAAGAAAATTAAAGAAAAAAAAACAACAGGAGATATATATATATATATATATATATATATATATATATATCCTATTGTTTTTTTATATATATACATACACTCACTTTTTACTAACCCTTATTAAAAAAGTGTATTAATTCCATTGTTGTTCTTGTCCTGGATGTGAAAAGGCAATGAAGAAATAAATGTATCTAAAACTAAATTTTTATGGTCTCTCTACCCCTATGTTGATCCCTCTTATATAATTAAAATTGTAACAGTGATAAATCAGAGTAGCATTTGTACTGCCAGTAGTACTATTGTTACATCAGTGTAGCGTTTGTACTGCCAGTAGTACTAGTGTTACATCAGTGTAGCGTTTGTACTGCCAGTAGTATTAGTGATACACAGTGTGGCATTTGTTCTGCCAGTAGTATTAGTAATATATCAGTGTAGCATTTGTACTGCCACTGGTACTAGTGATACATCAGTGTAGCATTTGTACTACCTGTAGTACTAGTGATTTCTCGTTTGCCCCCCTATTCTATAAAGAAAAAATATAACACTATAAAACAATGTCAAAATGAGTAGAGGAAGATTCCAGGAGAAGGTTTTAGTGTATAATTGGTTATCAGGTCTCTATTATTCATGGTTGAAGCGCTCGCTTGTTGCATATAAATTACTGACAGATAAAATCTTTTACATATTAGATTAGCGGCTTTTTCCTTTATAGATAGTTATTATGCGTAGGTACATGCAACTTTTACCTGTTACTGTTTCAATATAATATGTTGTAATAGCCAAACCATAGTTTAAGTAATAAGACACGGTCATTAAAAAAAGAAATAAAGAAATTTTTTATCATTTCAATTTTATTTATGTATAAAATTGAAAAATTAATGAGCTTCATATAAATGAACGAACATCAGCTAATGCTGTTAGAAATCCTGTAAGTTTATTGTGCATTCGCGGATGAAGCTGCTTATAACATGTCAGGTACTTCCTACACTTCACCCGTATGCCCGAGGTGCTTATAACATGTCAGGTACTTCCTACACTTCACCCGTATGCCCGAGGTGCTTATACAGTCATTATATGATGAACTATTGAAGGGACATCCTTGAATCAAATTATTTTACGGGCAGGTACCAGGTCCATTATGTAGGTTTACTTTCATTTGTGGGAACTTTGATACTGTGGCGACAAACACGAATTGAGAATATGGAGTATTTTTTTGCTTACATAATTCAAGACGCCACATAAAGAAACCAGCTTTACTATTTTCTTTTACAATATGAGTAAATACCTACTCGTATAAAAAGCGTGCAAAAAAATATGTGTCTACAATTAAGGAATGTAGAAAATAAAATGTTCGCGTGTGACAACACAACAACAAACATTATATTCCAACATAACAATAAAGATACGAGTATTTACACTATATAATGTAATCTGTTCTCGCAATGTAATAAATCTCTAGTGGGTACGAAAATAAGAGTCATTGTACATTGCTTTTATTGTTCGTTTATGTGAAGGCCGAACATGAAAATATTACAAATCCGCAGTAAACACACCGAGCTTTTGTCACGCCTACGGTTATGGATTCGGCATGGGAATCAAACATCGAATTTTATATATTTTATATAGACGTCTGAAATAGATACGTCACATTAAAAAACTTAACTTTTAGTGAGAGGTAGTACCAAGCTGTATTGCAGCACAACGGGGCTGGCACGACCGAGGAGGTACCTCCCGTTCACTTGATACCGGCGCAAAGTAACAGCTTCGCTATCGCGTTTCTTACTGGTGGTCGATTGGTAGGAGAGGAAGAAAGAATACAACGCGTTCGTGTAACTGTTGTGTAGGTGTTTCTGGGCGTCTGTTATAAAAGAACCCCAATGCTCACTTTCCCCTGATAATATAAAAAAGAAACCCTAGCCTAAGGCTAAGCCTACTGTGAATACCGCAGACTTGTACAAATTATGTAAAGCTGTAATATTTTTTTGGAAATTAATGATATTTTATTTTATTTAAACCGTTAATGTATTTTATTTTATTTAAACCGTTAATGTGTTTTTACACTTTTTTTATCTATATTATGGGATTAAATATATAGTAATGTCCTAATAAAATTGTAGAAGCTAAAATATGCTAATTTGCACTCACTTAAAACATTAATTTCGCTACCCTTGGCGCCCTTTGTTCCGAACAGGGGTTCTGGCGGCTGGCAGGAATTAAATCCGATTACCCCATGCGGCTGTCCTTTCCAAGGATATTGTCGCTTTCAATAGCAATACCTTTGATGAATCAGATTCAAAATACAAAAAGTATTTAGGATCGGCCTTGCCAGATAAATTTATGCATTTAAAAGACCTCAAGGCAATAGAAGTAATGTTATGCCTTAGAACTGAAATCTGTGCTAAAGAAAATTAAAATAAAATTTTCATCATGATGACGAAAATTTTATGAATACTAAAAACTTGAGGCTAGACTGGTGCCTAGTTTTGTAATGACAACGAAGATATATTGCATTCGATATTTGTTATAAACATAATTATGTGGGTGTTCATGGGCGTCGGTAGTCGTGAAAAAGGCTCCGATCATTCGTTTGCTCCCCTATTCTATAAAATAAAAAAAATACTTATTACATAAGTATACATAAATAATTATCTTATAAGCATCTACTGAACCCACGCTAGCGTACAAGCCAAGCCCAATATGTATGTGTATGTATATATATATATATATATATATATATATATATATATATATGTGTGTGTGTGTGTGTGTGTATTCACATTGTTTTCACTCCGCCCTATTAACCATTTATGGGACAACAGTAAATACTAAATAATTATTATCATTATTTTTAATCAAGGCACTGATTGCATTACCGTTGAAGTTTATCAAATGCATCGTCGTAACAAATGAATACTAATTTAGTCATAAATTATACAAGGGATAACGCTTAATGGTAGTCAACATCCTCCTAACGAGGGACATATCCGAAAATGCCTTCGTCGTTGTCAAACTTATCAGTTTTAACGTACTAACCTTTGTCTCATAGTTGTGGACAGAGTACGTTGAGGTTTCTGCCCCAAAAAAGCCTTTTAATCGTGACCTTCGCCAGTGCTTTATGTCTAGCAGAAAAACGTCTTCCGGCTGCTGTTGTTGATGATTAAGTGACGATGGTGACGATTATAATGATGACGATGTTGATGTTGATGTTGATAATGATGACGATGTTGATGATGATGTTGATAATGATGACGATGTTGATGATGATGTTGATAATGATGACGATGTTGATGTTGATGTTGATAATGATGACGATGTTGATGTTGATGTTGATAATGATGACGATGTTGATGATGATAGTGATAATGATGACGATGTTGATGATGATGGTGACAATGATGACGATGTTGATGATGATGGTGATAATGGTGACGAGGACGATGATGAAGACGATGACGAAGATAAAAGGTATTCTATTCTTAAGACATTTTGTATATTGCTAAACTTTTAATTTGAAACCTGATGCAAGGAAAATAAAACGGGTAACGTTCTTAAAGACATTAACCATTTACATACACGAAAACAAACCCTCGCTTTTGTAATCTGGTCATATATATATATATATATATATATATATATATATATATATATATATCAACAGCATTTTTGCACATAACAATCAGCCGTAACTTTTTTCTAGTCTAAGGCCTGTAATGACTATTTAATTGCTACTAACAGGTACAAATTCTAACATAACACATTCTGAGATCCAACATGATCATATTCTTGTCTTTGTCAATAAACAAATACATGGTTGTAAGTGTGGACAAGATACAGCCAAGTTCATTTTTCCCAGAGTTGACTATGCGCTTTTGTTATCTGATCTATCATATTTTGTTATCTAAATATGAATAAACCAACAAGGTTTTAATTCCTGACGTGGCGTGCTTGTGACGGTGTCTTGAGCGTGAGTCTGAGTGTATCATGAACTTGAGGATATAGTCCAATATTGTCCAATTATTTATACAATTTAGTCCAAAATTGGAGCGCAAGCCGGACAAATTTTTATATTTAAACGACACAAAGAAAATTAATTAAATAAGAATGACCTTACTTTCATTATTATGAAAGGATTAGTAAAGCCAAAAAGCTCTTTCTTTTCCCACCTATGAGCCACCGGAAACTGACATACCGCATATAACGCGTTACTTTACAGCGAGGTTACCTCTCTGATCATGCGGGCTTCATTACCATTCATTCCAAGTTGTTACATTCGCTTTTCTTTGGTTTAGACTCGGTGGTCAATCAAGTTTGCTCGATGGAAAATAAAAATCCACTTAACTTTTAATGCAAATGAACATCGAATCAAGTTATTTAACTGCATCAGAGCAGATAATACAAAACTAAATGTTCCTCTCAACTATTCGCATCCTGGCCATAATTTAAGGTTTCCTCTTCTCATACAAGGACCGTCTTGTATAAGAAGTTATCAGTTAGGGAACATGCAGACAGTCTCATCTGTCTAACATTAATATACTTTGATTTAGCGTGTCACTCACGTTATCGAAACAGATCTTGCGTCAAAGTCCGTCAAACCGATAGGACTGTTGCAGGGAACGTGGAAAAGGAACAAGATACATGCCTACATACGCTCTAAAACATTGCTTTCCTTCTGACGCAGTCGGGTAAAAAACCCGCCAAGTACGAGTCAGACTTGCGCACGAAGTGTTCCGTATCTATAGTATAAAAAGAACATGTTTGATGTATGGGCACCAATAATTGGTTAATTTGTCGGCGCACTCTACTACGCTAACTTGTCGAACGTAAATAATAAAACGACAACCGAGCGCTAAGGAGGCGGCCATTTTGCAGTAACTGTCATTCGACTTGATATTGACGTTAATTAATCCAGTAAAATCTTATTAACCATTGATTACTTTATAATTATTTATTATTTATTCATGGAATATGATTTTCGATACGGTAATCCACGCCTACCTGCAAGATGGATAACACTACTCATTTAAAAAGATCCAAACACCGTCGCAAGACTTTGAAGTCTATTTCTTAGTATTTGTTTTCATAGCGGCAACAAAAATGTATCTTCTATCACGGTTGATGAAATACAGCTTGGTGACAGACGGACAGCGGAGTCTTAAAAAAGGTCCCTTTTGTACGGAACCTTAAAACACGGTCAGTAGTGTGGCTGATGGTGATGATTAAAAAGATTTTATCTGTTCCTGCAAATTGCTATCGAAGTGGTGCTTAAGTGAAAAAAATATGCTGAGTAATTCCATCGCCTTCGTAACGAAACACGCCGGGATAAAATTACATGGAACCCCTCCATAGGCGAAGATTGGCAAACGTTTGTTACACAATATTTGTGTCTGTCTAATGCACTTCTAATGTACCATTTCTCCTACAGAAGGTTCAGAGAGGCGAAACTTAAAATACTAGCATCACGTGTTGTGACAGTGGTTTCAAGAAGACGAAACCAAGTTAGTTTCATTAATCTTCTACAATAATTAAATATAGCCAGAGCTTCTAAGGGACTACCCACGTCAAAGACGTTCATACATCCAGAGGCTATGAAAACGCTTTTCGTTCGTGCATGTAATACAAAATTTATGAATAGTAAATTATTAAAGTAATAAAATTAAATGTATTCTCGAAAAAAATTACTCTCTCTAATGTTAAAAATTGAGTTCTCGTTAAATTATGTAGTCCCAATACCGTAGTAGGAATAAAGCCTACGTCGTTGTAGCAGTGCTACGCTATCTTGCTGTTGCAGTAAATCCCACACGAATTACCGAATGTTACTGAGTGTATCATAAATTGAAGATTCTTTGGATTGAGTTCATATAACCGTGAGCATGTAAAGTAGCCCTTACCATTAAGACAAAAAAACCGAGAATATGCAAAAATATTATTATCATTCAATCAATAAACTGGTGAGAAATAGGCCCTCTAAAAAGGATTTATTTTTAGGTCTTTCTATGGTCTAGGTATGTAATAATTGTTGATATCACGTTTTATTCAAAATTAAAAAAAATAATATCAGCCCTTATCGGTCCACTGCTGGACATAGACTTCTTTCAATGAACATGAAGTTAAAAAAAATATTTAAAAAAATAAAAATTAAAACGGGATTACAATACAATATTTTAAAATATGTTAAAACTATCCAATAAATATTATACACGTGAACTGTTACTACAATGACCCTTCAATCATTTCACTGTTCACAGTGTACACATCACGGTGTACGGAGTTGTAGAAAGCCTTTGGGAGAACAAAATTATTATAGTGTACGGACATGTAGTCTTTACAACTTGATATACTCGTATTTAATAGATATTTGTGTATATGCCAGGAACGTCATTAGAATTTAAATATGCGATATTCACTTCATAGTTGTATTGTAGTCATCACTCTGTATGCTGACGTTACATTAAACATGTAAGTCCTCATTATATAAAGCCAGAAAGATTATCAGGGCATGAATTCCAATGTATAAGACGTTAAAGGCGAATATTCATTTCATTCAATTCCTTCTGACATTCGGAAATATTACACTAGTGGTTTATATTACACTAGTGGCTTATATTACACTAGTGGTTTATATTACACTAGTGGCTTACATTACACTTGTGGTTTATATTACACTAGTGGCTTATATTACACTAGTGGTTTATTTAGAGGCACATGGCCTATGGTACTACTGTTTTCAATCGTCACCCCTTAAGTAAATCAGTTAATTGCTTCATCTTAATAATAAATTGAAAACGAATAACCCGACTTCTTGAAATATATTAAAATATGTCTAGTGCCACTGTTCTTCAAGATATAGAAGAGATTAGACGAAGTCCATTGGAGGTGATTCACCGTGATTCAAACCTCGTCGTGGCTGTGAGGCTCAGTAGCCTTTTTTTGGTGACGAAGGGTAATTGCCTTTACGCATGTTACATGGGAGTGGGGGTCTACCCGGGCCATTTGTCTTTCCATATGAAATAAGCCCGAGAAAATTTGTTAAGAATCGAAACAATGTTGGACTCGGCCATTGGGGAGCAATACCAACTAAACGCCTACAGGAGCCTTCAGCCGCTATTAATGGATTAATGAATCTGCAAGCAACAGGACCCCTCCAGCGACAGGCTGGCCTCGGCGGAAAGGCCAGACTTCACCTCCTAGGGGACTGTCCTGCTACGCTATGACAGTCCCCACGACGCCGTGTCAGGATGTAATGGACCGGGTTCCCACCCCGACCCGACACGGAAAACAGGGGCACCACTTTCTTTCTTTCTTCTTTCGTACCCCCATTCTCCATTTCACTCTCACCCGCTCATTCGCTTCACAAGGAAGCCACCATCTGGTAGGACTCGTGGCTGCCGAGCATCGCGACGATGATGCTCGACTTTGACAAGTCCCCTCCGACAACAGATGTCAGATCGTGACGCAGCGCCGCCCATCTCGGCCACACCTCGTGGGTGTGCTGGGCCGAGTACACCACCGCATCTGCATAACGTCACATACCCTAACCGAGACATAGGAGCAGCTCTCGGCAAGAACCACCGCCACGAGTTCCCACGGGTGATCACTGGCAAGGACGGTCGCTGCAGCCCACGATACCGTACGGTACCCCCGGATCGATCTCACTGCGACGACCCTCTGCGCAGAGCGTAGATGGGCCTTATTTCTCTCTGTGAGATGATCCGGTGGGGCTCAGTGACCTAGGTTGAACCTAGGCAAAGCCAATTGACCCGAGGGGAGAGTTCTATGTACCCTCTCATAAGAAGAGGGTACTAAAGAGCAGGAGGATGTAGTGCCGTGTTGCATGTAAGAGGTGGTGCTGTGCTGCTTGGGAGGAGGTAGTGCCAAGCATGGTGTATGATACTACATCATCCCATGCAACGGAAATGGGCCGGTACGACCGGGGAGGTACCTATCTCTCACTTAATACCGCCATAAAGCGACACCTACGGTGTCGCGTTGGGTGCGGTTTGTTAATAGCCGGTGGCCCATTGAGGGAGGTGAAAAAGAGGACAACGCATCGGCATAACTATGCTGATATTCATGGGCGTCGGTAGTAGTTGAAAGGCTCGATTGCTCGTTTGTCCTCCTATTCAATAAAAGAGGAGGCGCTTTTGCGCATAGAGCAAGGGGCGAGGATGGGATTCACACCCCAATAAAAAGAAGGGCAACGCATTCGCAAGACAACAATAATGCGAATGTGTATGGTGCCTAGGGGGCGACGCCCTAGGGTTACTTCGCAACTTTTTGACATCACGCTTCTTCCCTTTTCCTATAAAAATATTAATGAAGCATCACCGGTATATTTTTCCTATGATTAATTATTTTCTTTGGCTAATCAACTTGAACTTAAACATCAAATGAACTGCGGCAAATAGTGATAACATCTATATTGGCGCGAAAGATCTTGATAAAGACGCTTCAGGCTCTGTATCAAAATGAAAATAATTTGCTAATGGGAATACATAATCATTTCATTACAGTGAATAGACAATTACCACAGATAAAAATACGCACTAATCCTTTTTTAATCCATACCCAGTCATAGACAAGATATTCCTTTTCAGTAAATTGATACCATAAAGCCACGCCTTAACCTTGTCTGCCTTTGTTTTAACACAAAGAGATAGTTTGGAAGTGGGATAACGTTTATGTTTGTCGTTAGTTTTTATTATTTTACCGTCGGTGCTCTATTACACCATAATCACCAAACTTAAGACTCAAAGTAGGTAAAACAGCAGAATGTTTTGTATTATTAAACGATAATTCATTTATATGAATTATGAATATCTTTGAGAAAAAAGCAAAGACTTTCAAAATATAACATTACAGATAGTTTATAGAAGTTTTACGCTTATACACATTTGACTATAATGAGTGTTGTTACGCGGACTTGGAACTTCATTTTAACCTATTGATGTTTTAAGTTTACGCGAATGTTACTCATTACCGTAAAACTTCTTCTACGGAGTTTATCTCGGTTTAGAAATATATCGTGATAAAATCAGTAGTAGTTTTCTTGTAATTCAATTTAAACTCTTTGTATATGAGAGAATGTGAATTCTAAAACTCTTGGTAATTGGTTTTCATAATTTATTTATAATTTTTATTGAGGCAATGCACAAACATACTTAAATTTGAAATTATGATCTGTTTACTTTGCGTTATTTGTTTATTCAAACGATTAGTTGACGATGGTCATTGTGTTGGATGCTAAAGCATGTTTAACAAATTCTCAGTCACTAACAAATTCTTAACCTTCGTGAAGTTATAAGGGTTATGTGTGGACTCTAAAAGAGTTTTAATTTTATTTCTAACTAATATTCCATATTCTAATTCGGCTTTAGGCAATGATGCAAATTTAATAGAATAAGCAACTAAATATAATATCAAAATATAAGTTGATTCTTACAGTCAAAAATGACAGATATACTTTTTTTATAAAATGTTTATGTAGCAGAAATATAATTGCTACAGGTGCAAAATTGATATGAGGAAAATGTTTATGACATATGTCATGTACATAGCAGACATAAGAGTGCGATACATCTCGCGTTGACGGCACGTAACTGGAGCGACCCTCGTAAAAATATAACATCGACGCGCAGAAAAGTCAAATAATCGATACAGTAAAATGTTGAAATTTATCTATCAAATATGACTTGCCAGTGCCACGCTCTAAATACGCTCTTCTTCTCTCTTTCGCTTTCATTCATAGGATATTGTAAGATAACGATTATATTGGTATTAATAAAAAAACATTGTTTACGACACACGGCTGGAGTTTCCTCCTTTAGAACAAACGTGACTCTGAAATAAAAGACGCGCAAGAGACACAACTAAAGTCGTAAATGTGGTAAAACGTTAAGTTTTGTGTAACGTTACGCTTTGCACAATTTTACTACGACTTTAGTATTTTAATAGCAACCAGTCATAAAGGGCGTCGAAAAAAGGATTGTACCGCTGTCCCTTTTTTGTTTTGTTTCTTATGGGCTATACGCGAGCCCTGTCCTTCTCCGAGATAACTGCGATGACCTGGAAAATTTGACCTCTGTATTTATAAAACCACCTGAGCCGGCAAAACCATTAAGTGTAAGATTGTAAAAGTTTTTATCTCTGCGAAAATGTACAAGAAATATCCTAAAATTTCCTGCATTAGAAATAAATTCGGACTACCCTTGTAAGCGTTTTTCTACATACCAGGTGGACTTCACTGGCCGATTAATACATTTTTATCTGGCACAGACAAACTACTTTTATGCGTTTTGAAATTGTAAATAATAAACTCTATTCCAATTTTTTGGCTTTTTCGGCCCATGTGAGCGTTGTTTTCCGTAGCCAGAGCTCCCCACCTCGCATGATCTTGCGCAATATTAACCAGAAAAAGAGGATAAATTTTGTTAATTTATTGAGAAGTCTCGTAAACGACTCGTAGCTTAGCAAAGCGCGGGCGGGACAGTGCCTCGCCCAATCATTATACCTAACGTCAGATATAGGCAGATATTACTTCGCCCCCGTCTATTTCAGTCAACGCTACACGAGTGTTACAAATGCAATTATTACCGTATCATTTCTTATTACGCGGGGAAAGCCATTTATCAGCTCCAACGGGTTGAGTTTGCTTGTACCATCAATTGACCCGCCTGCACTTTTTTTTCGGAGGAACTTACTACTTGATGGCGGCACTATTGCTCCCGCCTCTACAGTTCATCGGACTAGCGAAGACTTTTGTGTCTTCTGGTTGCATATGGAGCCATAGACAGGTAGTGTCCGCCTCACATGGATAAAAAAAACCAGGATTAATATCCTGCCGCTCGGTGTCAGATGCGCGAAGAAGCTGTATTCTTCTGCGCTTCAGCTGAGGGTCCTAGGTTCGATGCGATGTTTCAGAAGTCGCTCGGGTCCGGACATAATGGAGGGCTCACGTCTGCTTGGACACCGTGGGTGCCATCAACCACATTTATTTGTGACTCAAATCTATATGTGATAAATATGAGGTAATATTTACTTGGAAAGTCGTGCTTGGTTCGTCAATGTGCGCTATGAAGAGCTTAGTAAGAAAAACAAGGCTAGTATAAAAGGGTGTACTCATTACACTACCAACTGTGCACATTTGTGCAACATATAACATTTACAACGCACGATTTTTTAATAATAATACTTCGTACAAAATAAATTAGTGAATGTTATTGCAATTCGTTTCTCAGCAGAAATTTATGTATCCTTTTTAATGCATAAATGTTTTTCATAGAATCGAAATTTGAGCATCGCACAAATACTCGTTATAACAGCGGGAGGTAGGAGGAAGAACATAAAATATACAACGCATACAAAAACATTTTTTTTTTTTCGCTTTGGACGTCCAGTGCAGTGTGCCTTTCCCCCCTCCTACTCTGTGTCTACCACTGGATCTAGTTCAAACACGCAGCACCCCAATGCTTCTCAACAGCCACGTAGGTTAGCAGAATATCCACCGATCGTCGTGCAGTTCCTGCCGGACTGGCAGAGACGTTTCCGCGCACTGCGCGACTCGCCAGGACACGCGCCCAACGCCCGGCCCTTTGGGAAGGGTATACGGTTCCATGCGCAGTCGCCGGAGGAGTTCCGGGCGGCCCAGGCGCTCCTCATAGCCCTGACGTTGGAGAACTCAGCGGTGCAATGGCACTGTTACTCCTCACTCTCAGATATCCTCTAATACCCCCCACGTAGGTGGGTATTAGAGGACTGCCGGTGGGGACGGACAACGAGTGCATCGCCAAGGAGTTTAGGGGCCTGGGCTTCCCGGTGCGATTCGTACGTCACATACCGGCGAGAGGCGGGAGACCCGGGTGTGTGTACTACGCGCAGCCTAGGCAGGACCCCCTGAACAGCGATGAGCTCGGACGCATCTACGAGATGAAAGAGCTCCTCTGTCTGCATGCCCCGGAGTAGTCGTAGAGGGGTTGAAGGGCAGACAGGGACCAGCTCAATGTCACCGATGTCAGCTTTTCGGACACTCTTTAAGTTTTAAGATTAAGTGCGTCCGCTGCGGTGGGTTCCATGCAGTCTGGGACTGCCCGCTGCCGAAAGGAGCCACCCCGACCTGCGCCAATCCCGCACACCGCCAACGACCGAAGGTGTGTAAGGCCTTCCTCAGGGAGGCCAGAGCCCGAGATATGGCCATCCACCGTACAGAGGTATGGCCGTGCTCGTTCGGCGGTACTTCGTCCACGAAGAGCTGAGGCAGGGCCCCTTCACCGATATGGGCTTGACTGGCATAGTCGTTCACATGGCGGGGGAGGAGCTCAGGATCTACGCGATGTACAGACATTCCGGGAACAGCTTCGACCTAGGTGATGTCCACAACGTGCTGGGGAACGGCGGCCAGGTGTTGTTGGTTAGCTTCACGACAAACAACATCGGCCGTCACGAACAGCGCTGGCTTCAGGCTGCAGGAGGATTCGGAAGAGCGCGGCTACACGGTGCAAGGACCACCATGTCCTACACACGTGCCCCGTAACTGTTCACTGATGCTTTTGGAGGATGACATTAAGACTTTAAACTGGGCAGATTGCGACATAAAGAGTACCTCTCTCATCTTCTAGACCTAGACCTAGCCATAAATTAAGAGGTATATATTTCGGCCCGGGGATCATCACAGGGTGAATGCATTGGTTGAATACTTTCGTCTCCTAGCTCTGTGGGAAGAAGTGCGGACCAGAGAGAGGATCGACTGGGCCGTCTTCCAGGATAGCCTAGTCGACTTCACCATCGCCGGGCTGTCTACCTCGGACTAGGTGGAGGCCAAAACTCGCCGCTTCACGGAAAAAATCCGTGAGGCGCGGGTGGCCGCGACCACCGTTGTACCCGTGACAGGGCGCCGGCAGGGTGAGCTTCCCCCGAGCCTACTGTCGGATCTGCAGAGTAAACTCTGGGCTCCCACCCGCTGTCCGAGGATCAAGGCACAACTCAACAAGCTGGCCGAGAAACTGTACCGTCTTCCATACCAGCGAAAACGACACCAACCTGCACGTCCTAAACAGACGTCTCACGAGGCCAAAAACCACCATCACTCATCATAGGAGTGCTAGACACGACAGTCGCAGCGGAGATGGTGCCACACTACGGAGCGCAGGCACGCGCCGAAGTGCTCGCATCACATCTACACACACAGTTCTCACCACACCCAGCGGAGCCGTCGTTCGTAGAGCACCACGAGCAGGTGGAGTGCCGAATTCCAGAGCTCCTTCAGAGCCCGACTCTGCCACTCAACGGGACGGATTTCGTCTCCCCCTCCGAGCTGCGGAAAGTCGCACTTCGCCTCTCGAGGCGCAAGGCTCCAGGCCCCGACGACATCCCCCCCACAGCGCTGGTGATGATGCCTAGGCGAGCAGCCGTGGCTCTTACACAGATCGCAAATGGCATTCTCCGGACGGCCAACTTTCCGGAGACCTGGAAAGAGGGGAGGTCATCGTTCTGCCGAAGTCGGGCAAGCCCCGAAGCCTTCCCGGAACCTACCGGCCGATAACGCTGCTGTCCATCGCCAAGTTGTTCGAGAGGCTTCTGCTTCGGAGGCTGAAGCTGTACATTCCCATAAGGGATGAACAATTCGGCTTCTGGAGCGACGACTCGAGAACGTTGCAACTGACGCGGGTGATCCACCACTTGTCTGTAGAGATGAAGAAGGGGAGACACTCTGTCGTGGTCTTTCTCGATATGGAGAAGGCCTTCGACAGGGTGTGGCACCCTGGACTCCTGTACAAGTTGGTAGACGCCGGCGTCCCGCTGGCGCTTGTGAGATTAGTGGCGTCATTCTTGGAAGGTAGAACCTTCCGGGTAGCGGTGGAGCGGAGGCACTCCTCGGTGAAGGCCATACGTGCCGGAGTGCCACAGGGCAGTTGCCTATCCCCTAGCCTGTACGCGGCCTACACCAACGACATCCCCACACTCAATGATCCTTCGGCAGAGGGTGAGGTGTATGTCATGCTCGTGCTGTTCGCCGACGACAGCGCATACATTACCTCGCCCCGAAAGCCAGAGCTCGCAACTGGGTGCATGCAGCGCATGCTCGACCGGTTGGCGGAGTGGCTCGACAGATGGCGCATGTCCGTCAACTTGAATAAGACGACGGCGCTATATGCAGCAAGAGGTGCTCCATGCCGGGGCGGTTAAAGTTCAGAAGCCAGGATGTGTCTCGGGATTCCCTAGTCGTCTATCTCGGATGCAATATAGACCCCGCGCTGCTGGTACTTAGCGTCCGGACTTCCTACACGGACGAAATTGGGGATTTACAAGACGTATATCCGGTCACGCCTCACTCACAGCAGAAACGCCTGCAAGCCCAGCAAAACATATCCCTATGGGTCATCACGGGTGCCGGTCGCTACGTCCGCAATGATGTGATCGGCAAACCCGCAATAATTGCGACCCCCTTTACCGAGGGGATAGTTGTCCCCTCGCGATCCCACCCGGGTTATGAGATTCGCCTCGGTCCCCGTAGCCCTCGCACTATATATAAACATATATCACATTATATTATTATTAAATCATAATCTAAATTTTACGACTTATGTGTGATTCTGTGCAAATATAAGTTTCATAAAAGTGTTAAACACAAGATTTAATTACATAAGATAATTACTAAATACAAACCAACTAAGTAATTAAAATTCGTTGCGTGGCAAATGGAGCTTAAATGAACAGAGCGAGAGGAGCAACAAGAAGAGGACCTTGAAGCACCAGACGACTTTTATTATTAACTTCCCTTGAAATTTTATTTTCAATCTGCTAATTAGTATTTTACTTAGCATAAACCCAATTTTACATGAAATTTAATTAAAAATATTCGTGTTAAACAAGATAGGGAAATAGATGAACGAACAGATCAGGCACCCCGTGGCGACTAATCACTTTCTTAATATTTTTATTTTTTGATTAACTGAAAGTTACTTTTTTATTAGAATAGAAATAAAGAAATAGAATAGAATTATCTTTATTTAGTAATCCTACACCATTGGAATACAGACAAAGGTAACAAAATAATAATGCTAAAGAGCGTACAAATAAAGTGATAATAAGAAGTAGTGAAAAAATCATTCTATAAACAAGAAATTAACAGCTACGCAATGCTATCTGCACAGCAATGCAGTGTGAGGTGCACTGAAATGGACATCAATCGGCATGCGACGGAGAACTGAGGTTCACCGACACCGAATTGCATTGACATCCGGGAAGTAAGACGGAAGGCAATGACTATAAGGAATACTCACTATATTATAATAAAAGAATATTACAAATAAATAATTCCTTTTTTTATACCGTTGTATATATAAATATAAAAAGTGGCCATAATTATCATACCCACATTGCATCAAGGATAGTCATTAAAATAAGTTATATTAAATTAAGGTATGTTGTTAGTTATTACCAATAGATAGGTTGGATTTGTGTAACAAATACATGTTATATTTATTTTTAAAATTATTTATTGTATTTAGCGATCGTAGAGGCGGTGGTAAATTGTTCCAACACTTAGTGGCCGAATATCTAAAACTACTATGCAGTTCTGTGAAGTTCGGTAATGAGCAAGTAAGTAGATCCTCTCGTAACGTGAGCAATCTGCTTATCGCAGGCCCACGTAAGTGGTATCAACTGCACGTGAATAGTCGAGGAGCACAAGTGTTGTGGCCTGACCCGCAACCTGCGCGCACAATATATTATCAATAACGTCGGCTAGAGCTGTTGTAGTGCTGTGCCGCCTGCGAGACCCGGACTGTGTAGTGGGAAGTATGTTGTTGGAATTAAATTATTCAGTCATCTGATTACATACAATCCTTTCCAACATCTTGGAGGTACAGGGAGAATGCTGATAGGTTGTAGGTTAATTCTCCTAAACTCTCTTTTCTAGGTATGGGCTTTACCACAGCAGTTCTCCACGTAAGAGGAAATGTATTTTATGAACATGTTGACAATTCTTGTAATAACATCTAAACTGATCGGCAAGGTGGCAAGCAGCATCTCCAAGGAAACACCGTCTACTCCCATGGCATTAGGCATTAGAATGAAGTGATTTTAAAATACTCAATACGTGAATTTCGTCTGTAGACGTAAGAGAGAAGTTTGATGAGCAAAATTCATTGGACTCGTGGAAATAAATGGTGGTTTGTGAAATGCGACTACTACCTGGCAAGTCTAAAAAGTGTTTATTAATTTTGTCTGGGTCACGAAGGTGATCTGGTAACAGGTATTTTGGCGTTTTTGTAAAATTAATAATATTTTGTTTTAAATGTTTCCACAGTACGCGAGGGTTATATGTATTACATAACCTAAATTACGGGAATGAAGAAATACTAGAATTGCACGCACTTGTATCTAGGCAGATTCTAGTGTGTACTAGAACGATGTATCGTCCCAGTGGATGGTCATCCACTGGCCCGGAATAGGAAGAAAGGAGGGCAACGTATCTGCGTGACACCAATAACCAGGATATGTGTGGGCGTCGGTATTCGTAAAAATACTGCATTTTTTTTTACAATAGAGCAATATTTTAACAAATTGGGAACCTTCTTCAGAGTTTTGAGCTCAAAGGGCCGTATTTTGGCTTGAAGCTCTAAAGAAGATTCCCAATTATCAAACTTGGATATTACCTGACTTCAGTGATGGTTTGATAGAATGGTTGGCTATCAAGGAGTGACTGAGACATATTTTTGTGAAAAAAATCACCACAAGTGTATGAAGGTCCTTCTTGACGTCATGTTCAATAACATTAAATGGTCCTTCAGGCAAGACTGGGGCTGGTGATACAGTTCGATAGATCAATCTTGGCGATTACAATAAAACTACTTTTACGTATTCTATCGTGGTTTATTTAATTACTTAATGACTAATGGGTCCCGTCAGTCCACCCATGACATGGTTGCTGTAAAGCTTCTGAAACGTCGGGCTAGTTAAATTATTAAGTAAACCACGATGGAAACCGTAAAAGTAATTTTATTGTAATGAGTAACATTCGCGTAAACTTAAGACATTAATCTTGGAGAGTTTTTATTCATCATCATTATCGGCCTATATCGTTCCACTGCTGGAAATAGGCCTCTTTCAATGAACGCCAAGACGATCGATTTCCTGCTACTCGCTTCCATCCCGGGCCGGCTATTTCTATACCTTGTATTATTCTGCTCTGAATATGCCACAAAAGAGCCAAGTTTCATCAAAATCACTTCAGTAGTTTTGGCGTCATTAAGTAAGAAACATTCATCCATCGAGACACCCAAAATTTCACCCTTATAATATTAGTAAGTTATTTCAATGAAGGTGTGAAGTTCTTCCATTACGTAAAGTTATTTCTCGCATTTTTTGAAGTATGTAAAAATACATCATGTGCTATAAGTTATGATCTTCCAAAGATCAAGTGCTGTTTTCGTTCATACGCTTTTAAAGTGATTAAGTTCATTTTTGTGAGTAACTTCGTTTCGACGGGGCACGCGAAAATAAATTCACAATTTTGCGAATTAAATTTGTTTTCTATACAATGTAGTATCCCTAGTTGTAAGTGACTTTTGTTTTGTATACATAAATTAAAAAAAAGAAACACACAGAATTTAAATCCATATATTTTTGAATAATACCTCTAAATATTTTACATAAATTATTACTAAATATATAATAAAAAATCCGGAACGTGGCACCACTCTATTCGGCAAAAACTTTATCTGAAAACATTAACGCCTATTAGGTTATAGCAAGACAGGGCCAAAAGCTGAAATAAACATTACCGATTCCAAAGCCCTCTTCTAGCGGTCCGCCAACCAATTCTTACTGCAGCCAGGTAAGCTGGGTAGGAACTTCTCACCTCCAATTGAACAGTGGGAGGGGGCAAGGAGAATGCAAACGAACGAACACGAACAGCTGATCACCTCCAGCTTCTGTCCAGCCGAAAACGAACTACAAGCCTCTAGCTCCAACGTGGCGACATTAAGATATTAACGTACGACATTTTTATAATTGTTGGCGTAAAAATACAAATAACGTAATAATTCCCCAACGGGTCAGTAATGAATGGTATAGACATTCCATTCACTCCAAAGATAAATCAACTTGTTATTCCTACTTAAACTTGGTCTTTACAAAAGAAGTTAAGTGTATCAATAGCAATTAAAAATTTATGAAATTTAGGTGCCATTAATGTTTGTAAAACAATAGATAAATAGGCACGTACACAAGTCACTTAGAAATGGAGGACCATAGAACGGTATCTGAAGTAATATCTGATAACAATTATATGGCTACCACTTACTTATTTTTTTTAATTTCAGTTAATGTAGCCTTTTGCAAATATTTACGCTTTAAGTTTGGAGGACAAATAAGGAAAACCAATGTTATTTGAATTTAATGATATGCCTTGTGGTAAATAATATAATCTAATATAATAAAATATATCTCGCCGATACTTTGTGTATTGGACCTAACCCTATCTCGATTGATTGATAAATGAAAATGAAACATTAAAATTATTGTATTGTTTCGGTTTTGTCATCATTTATAAAAAGAGTTCATTAATACCAAAATAAGCATGTAAATATTTAGGGTTTATTTTTGATACACAAAATATATAGGTAGAGCCTACCGAAGAACGGTACATTGTACAGTAACTTTAAAGTTTCTTAATTTTCCACTTTGCTCCATAAGATTTTATTCACTTCATTGGTACCTTGGCTGCTGCTAGTCCTGCTATCAAATATGGTTCGATATACAACAAAGCTTTAAACCTTTGTTGTATAGCCAACCACATTTGATCGCGATGACGGGAAAAATATATTTCAAAGCGAATCCGCAAACTAATACGCAGAGACCTTCGCAGCTCAAAAACGCAACGGGTTACCTAAGCGATTGAGCAGAATAGAGGGTTGAAGGTTTTTGTGGAGAATCTTGGAAGACGTCATCTGACATAGGACTGATTCTGGTGTTGCCATTTCTTCTAACGCTAAGCTTGGGGCTTTATCTGAGATCGAAGCTTTCCTTAACAAGTTGTCCACGTTGCACGCTCCCCTGATACCCTGAACTTCGGTCCGCCTGCAAGCCTAACACGACACTTGTCAGGCGAAACTTTTGACTCTGTAGAAACCTGGGCTCTTCCGGAAGCATTTCAGCAATGTCAGTTCGATTGGCGACACGTCGGAGCGCTGAGAGCATTGAATGATGCTGCTTCTGTGTCCGTTCTGATTCCGGAAGGTCAAACAATGCCAATCCAATTGCGTCGAGGAGTGCGACAGGGGGATATTTTCTCCCCGTAACTGTTCACTGATGCTTTGGAGGATGACATTAAGACTTTAAACTGGGCAGATTGCGACATAAATATTAACGGCGAGTACCTCTCTCATCTTCTAGACCTAGACCTAGCCCTAAATAAAGAGGAGTTCACGCGGATACGGTCTCCCGTCAGGTGGTCGCGCGTGCAGCGGGGCCAGGTCCCGTAGATGAGCATGCGGTCCATTGTCTGCCCTATTGAACATAGCGCTCGACAATCGAACCACAAACTCATCCAGCGACTCTATCCGCAAGTCACGCGCGACCACATCATTACGGACGTAGCGACCGGCACCCGTGATGATCCGTAGGGATATATTTTGCTGGGCTTGCAGGCGTTTCCGCTGGGCCTGGGAGGTTAGCGCGTACCATGCGGGGGCGGCGTAAGTGAGGCGTGACCGGATATATGTCTTGTAAATCCCCAGTTTCGTCCGTGCAGGAAGTCCGGACGCTAGTACCGGCCACAGCAAAGCGCGGGCTGTTCTCGCTTGGTTGACCGCTCGGTCCACCTGCGAGCCCATCCGCAACGCGCGGTCGATACTGCATCCGAGATACACGACTGGGGATTCCCAAGACACATCCTGGCCTGTGAACTTTAACCGCCCCGGCATAGAGCGCCTCTTGCTGACATATAGCGCCGTCGTCTTGTCCACGTTGACGGACATGCGCCACCTGTCGAGCCACTCCGGCAACCGGTTCAGCATGCGCTGTATGCGCCCAGTTGCGAACTCCGGCTGTCGGGACGAGGTTACGTATGCGCTGTCGTCGGCGAACAGCGCGAGAATGACATCCGCCTCACCCTCTCCCGAAGGACCGTTGAGTGTGGGGATGTCGTTGGTGTAGGCCGAGTAGACGCAAGGGGATAGGCAACTGCCCTGTTGCACTCCGGCACGTATGGCCATCACCGAGGAGAGCCTCCGCTCCACTACTACCCGTCCTACCTTCCAAGAATGACGCCAATAGTCTCACACACGCCAGCGGGATGCCGACGTCCACCAACTTGTACAAGAGTCCCGGGTGCCACACCCTGTCGAAGGCCTTCTCCATATCGAGAAAGACTGCGACAGAGTGTCTCCCCTTGTTCATCTCTATAGACAAGTGGTGGATCACCCGCGTCAGTTGCAACGTGGTCGAGTGGCCGCTCCGGAAGCCGAACTGTTCATCCCTTATGGGAATGTACAGCTTCAGCCTCCGAAGCAGAAGCCTCTCGAACAACTTGGCGATGTGGGACAGCAGCGTTATCGACCGGTAGCTTCCAGGCAGGCTTCGGGGCTTGCCCGACTTCGGCAGAACGATGACCCTCCCCTCTTTCCAGGTTTCCGGAAAGTGGGCCGTCCGGAGAATGCCATTTGCGATCTGAGTGAGAGCTACGGCTGCTCGCCTAGGCATCATCACCATCGCTGTGGGGGGGATTTCATCGGGGCCTGGAGCTTTGCGCCTCGAGAAGCGAAGTGCGACTTTCCGCAGCTCAGAGGGGGAAATGAAATCTTTCCCGCTGAATGGCGGAGTCGGGCTCTGGAGGAGCTCTCAAATGCGGCACTACACCTGCTCGTGATGCTCTGCGAACGACGGCACCGCTGGGTGTGGTGGAAACTGCGTGTATAGATGTGATGTCTAGAAGTGGAGTGATGGTGGTCTTTGGCCTCGTGAGACGTCTGTTTAAGGCTGAAGGTTAGTGTCGTTTTCGCTGGCATGGAAAACTGTACTCTCCCAGTCTGCTCCACGACACTCCCTCATCTTCGCAGACAGTTCCTCGGCCAGCTTGTTGAGTTGTGCCTTGATCCTCGGACAGCGGGCACGGGCCCAGAGTTTCCTCATCTGCGCCGCCCGCGCCTCCCGGATTTTTTCCGTGAAGAGTCGAGCGGCGGCCTCCACCTCGTCCGGAGTAGACAGTTGCCCGGCGATGGTGAAGTCGACTAGGCTATCCTGATAGACGGCCCAGTCGATCCGCTCTCTGGTCCGCACTCCTTCCCTAAGGATTACTCCGGAATCAAGTGTAACGAGGATGGGCAGGTGTTGAGTGTCGAGGTCGTACAGGACCTCGATATTGACCGTGGCCTTGAGGTTCTAGTGTAGGGCGATGTCCAGAACGTCCGGGGTGCGCAGGGGATCCGTAGGCACGTGTGTAGGACACGGTGGTCCTTGCACCGTGTAGCCGCGCTCTTCCGAATCCTCCTGTAGCCTGAAACCAGCGTTGTTTGTGACGGCCGATCCCCAAGCTGGATGCTTGGCGTTCAGGTCGCCGACCAACAACACCTGGCCGCCGTTCCCCAGCACGTTGTGGACATCACCTAGGTCAAAACTGTTCCCGGGATGTCTGTACGCCGCGTAGATCCTGAGCTCCTCCCCCGCCATGTGAA
Organism: Eumaeus atala; assembly: GCA_017140195.1. NCBI lineage: Eukaryota > Metazoa > Arthropoda > Insecta > Lepidoptera > Lycaenidae > Eumaeus > Eumaeus atala. The sequence continues at coordinate 906,331 of JAFELO010000593.1, read as the reverse complement.
CGACTATACCAGTCGAGCCCATGTCGGTGAAGGGGCCTGTCTCAATTCGTAGTGGACGAGCACAGCCGTACCTCTGTACGGCCTCCCGCTCGGCGACACCTCGTCCTTCCGATACGCGACGTAATTCGGTAGCCGGAGGCTCCGCGTCGGCCTCAGTCAAGTCTCGCACAGCAATGATGACATGTAAGTCATACTGCTGAGCGAGCAGCTGAAGACCGTCACTCTTGCCTCCTATACCTCCGGGGTTCCAGTAAGCGACCCTGAGCTCGTCACGATCCACCACTGGCTCCCTGTTGATTGGCTCCGTACGTGTGTGATTTGCGCCCAGATGCGCGGGTCCCTGAGCACCCTGGATACCTCGTCTTTCACGACCGCCCTCAGCTCCTCCCTGACGATCTCCCGGATTAGCTCCCTGAGATCGTCAAAGTGGACCCTGGGCTCGTCGCGCCGACGCTGCTCCCCTTCCGAGCGCCTCGGTTCCCGCGCAGGTGGGGGGACTGATGTCCGTGGCGTGGGAATTGGTGTCTGTAATGTGGGGTGAGTTGGTGCGCGTGATGGTGAGCGTGCGTGTTCCGGGTCAGCCTGTGAGGGTACTCGGCGCACTGCGGTCGCGATGGTCTCCTGCTGCGGAGGGTGGCATCTTGAGACGGCCACAGCTTGGGGCTTCCTCTTACGAGTGCGCCTTCTCTTGGGCTTGGCTGTCTTCACTTACCTGGGTTTGGGGTCGTTGGTCGGGGCAGCAAGGGCACTCGGCCTGTCCCTCCCTCGTCGTCGGCCGTGAGGGACAAGTATAAACTGGTCTCCATACACAGCGGGCTTGGGTGGGATGGGTGGATGGATGGGCATGCCTCGGGCTCGGGCCTCCCTAAGGAAGGCCTTACACCTCCGGTCATTGGCCGTGTGAGGGCCCTTGCAGTTGGCGCAGGTCGGGGTGGCTCCTTTCGGCAGCGGGCAGTCTCCGACTGCATGGACCCCACCGCAGCGGACGCACCTAATCTCCCGGTGGCAGTTCGTTGAGGAGTGTCCGAAGAGCTGAGAACGTTGACACTGTGACGGTCCCACAGGGTGAATGCATTGTTTGAAGACTTTCGTCTCCAAGCTCTGCGGTATAGGCGACATAAAAATGTGTCGAATGCTGCTTCCGGAATGCTGCCCAACATAACTGGATCTTTCTATCGGCTTCCTTCTCGAAGTTATGTCTACCTAATTGCAATAGTTGTCCGAGGTAGACGTACTCGCCTTCGACTTCGAAAATAACACCATCGACGTTGACCGGCCTAGGAAGAAAGTGTTCGAAGGTGGCCTATTGGGCTAATGTGAAAAGGAGGGCAACTTATAGCAATTATGCTTTTATGTTTTTATGTTAATGGAATAGGTGGAATATAATTTCCTCATATAGTCTGGCTACACATGTTTGGAAATAGTGTGAGAAGTTAAATATTTGGATTTTTGCATAATCGTGGTTGTTCTACAGATAACATAGAAGCTTATGTAGAATCAGGAACCGTCAACCCTGATATTAAATGGAATTTATCTAATAAAACTTGAAATTAAGTTGGTCAACCTATAATTGATTTGTTCGCTTCTTGCACTACAGCCAAATGTAAACGTTTGCTTCATGGCTATCTGATCCTGATGTATCTTTTATAGACGCTTTTATGATAAACTGGAAAACTTATTTCTTTCACGCGTTCCCTCCCTTTGCATTAATATTAAAATGTATACACAAATTATAGATAAGAACAGATGGAGCGTGTGGCATACTTGTGTTTCCACGGCAGCCCTCTCAACCATTGTTTCCACTAATAAAAGAGTTATTGTCTACAGAAATAATATTTATGTGTACTAACAATTATTTTCAATAAGCTTTCATGAAATTCAATCAGCCACTGCGCAACCTTATACTGGCTACAGAAATAATCTCCGGGAAGCGTTTGTCCGGAGAAATATCTCATTACAATCAGTGAATCTTATGCTCGCATCACTTTCTGACAATACTATAAAATAGTACACAGTTGCTTACAAACTTCGGTGGTAGTGTTGTGTACGTAAAAGTCTAGGTACATTTGAAAGCACAGTGGCAGATGCGGTACCGTTCTTAACAGTGGAATTCAATAAGGGTGCTTCTTATGGATCTCTGAATTCGCGTAGATCTGCCCTATCTCTTCTGTTATGAATTAATATATGAAATATATGATCTAATGAATGCGTCAAACGCTTGCTAAAAGAAGCTTTTAAGCTAAAGCTGCTGGTCCCATGTAAAGCTTAAGTACAACTTTACATGGGACCAGCAGCTAGTTTTAAATTACATCGGCGCGTGGTACCCAAATACGTGTATTGATTTTGCTAAATTAACCATGAAGTTAGTGACTTTACTAGCACTTTACACTGCTCAAAGAATGCAGACTCTGTCCTCGATGAAATGTAATAACATAATTTTTTCTCCTAATGGAATAAGAATCGTAACAAATGGTTTAATAAAGGCTACAACACCAGATAAGTGTTAATTAAAGTTTCTTACGATTTTTTCTTCTCGTTTATTATTTTGCATGTTGTAAAACTATATCTTTTAACATCTATATGGTAAATTATATCTGAGTAGTAAAGCGACGAAGTTATAAATATTAATATATGATTAAATGAACTCAAGAGTGAATTTCGATCATTATTATACGAGTCGCTTTATTCGAAGATATAAACTCCCTCCCTCCTAAAACCAAATAGTAGTTCTACAGCAGAAATAATCGTCTCTAAAGTAATGAGTAACTTGGAAATGATAAACGGGAGGTAAAGTATGGAAAGGAACTAATGACGTGCGGTGTTGATAGTGCGCGGAATGAGGACTACACGGTAAATTATATCAGAAGTATGAAGCGATGAAATATAAAATGGTCGAACTTTACTGTGGAGTTCGTTTAATCATACAATATATCCCTTATCCCTGTAACAGACAGACAATACCATACACTATAACAGACTAGATATATAGATACTTTATATATA
>JAFELO010000593.1:860699-903252 GCA_017140195.1 Eumaeus atala | reverse complement strand
CCCCCCCCGTGATCCACCAAGCGGACTAGGGACTGCGTGTCCTGCGATCCGGACACGCACGCATAACACACCCAATCGCTACTCACCACAGTCACAACACACCACACAACACACAGGCCCTAAATGGGCCTGCATTTCCCTGAGCCAAAAGCCAGGATGGCAACCCGCAATTATTGCGGCCCCGTTACCGAGGGGGTAGTCGTCCCCTTGCGACCCAACCCGGGCGAGGTCCGCCTCGATGCCCGTAACCCCCCACAGTTTCTGTGGAGATAACCAGCAGTGAGACGGAGAATTCATCGGGAATGCAGCACAGGTGTGGTGTAACGGTGCAGTTACAGTATGGCACTCATTTAAAAAAAAGTATCTTAAAATATTATATTAATTATGGGTCCTATGTGCTAGAGACTGTCCAAGAAATGCAAATATATTTTTTGTTATATGATTATAACATATTTTCTAAATGTTAATCTTTTATTTATTATTTGCCTTTCATATTTATTGACTACAAACTTTTTACTGGTATAACCCTTCTTACCTACTGCAATCATTACTTCTTAAAAATTTGGCTAATTTTAATGGATCTTTTATCGAGTAGTAAGTATAAAAAAATTAAACACCGAATTGACATTAATGTATGATGTCTTGACACTGTTTAGTGTTCATTTGACTTTTCAGTAGATGAATGATGTTGATTGTTTAATTTGATGTTTACAGTTTATATTGATTTATTTATTTAGATTTACAAACATATTTTTTATAAATTAGAACTGAAAAATTTTAAACATGCATAAAAGCAGCATATAAAGATGTTTAGTTACGATGTTAAGTTTTTAACAAATGAGGAGGCGGTGTATATAAAAAGTAGTGACTTTAAATGTTCAAAGTAAGTTTTAAAGTAATCACCCAGCCATTTTTTATATGTTTTTCAATATTCAATATACTTTTAGATATGAAGCGAAGAAAAAAAATGATGAAACAACTTACGATGCTAGTAAAAAGAACTTCCTAGAACGCCGTGGAAGCTATTGTACTCCAGCAAGAACGCGACAACTTCGACAATTGGAAACTAAACTTCGCGACAAAACTATTATAGCGTGCAAATGGTTTAGCGATAATTATGTGACGCTGGTGTTCTCTTCTGGTGTAATAGCCCACGTCACTGTGAAGTGGAACACTTTAGATGTATCTCAAATATTGTTTGATAAGTACTGTGTAGGCAAATTAGTAGGTCAAACCATAACTGCCGGTAAGCAAGCTTTTTAGTAGTCAATCAGTTGTATAAAGTATAAATCCCAATCAGACTATGGTATATATTACATCTTACATTTCCAACCCAATTTTGTGGAATAATTAAACAGCAGTATAGTCATGTACATTACATGATGCACTTCACACATTTGGATAGAATATTTATTACATTTTTCCTTGTTTCTTGTTGACGTGAGGACACACACTTCACCGGCCCTGGGTGGGGTCCAGTGGGTTGTGGGACTTGTGGCACATTATAGTGCCGAATAGCCAAAAAAACACCATGAGTGTCATCCATGCTGCCTTTTTTGAGGTGCCCCGGAACAACAACCATCGGGCACATAATGCATTACATAATGTTTATAACTGTTAATTTCAGTTACAATAAACAAGACAGCAGTGTTATTTATAGCTGCGGAGAGAACTGCCACATTAATAACATTTGACAATGCTCTAGAATATAGTAGACCACATTTACTGTCTGAAAGAGAACCTACCATACAAGTAAGTTGCAAAACAAGTTCATTTCTTTATGTGTATTGTAACATGTAGACATTATTTTTTCTAATCTTTATTGCTGGGACCTAGTTTCGGCCATTAATGTACTAAGCACAATGAAGTTACTGTGTAGTTAAAATAGATCTCCTGAGTTTGGTTTACTCATTCTTCACAGGTCTGAATCCATATCGATGATTGTGTATACTTCACTGGTAAGTTTGTCTGGTAAAAACATTGACATAAAGTCACTAAGTGTTGAAAAAAAAGAGTTGTGGAATACATCGGCTTTTTGTACTTTGTTTGTTTCGTAAATCACCTTAGCTCGTGTCCTGTACATGTTTGTGTCATATATTTAATATTTTTAATTTGCTCGTCATAGATTGAAATTATATCAGAAATTATAAGTGAAAAAAGACTATCTGTGACCATTTTACATGACATATTATATGGTACAACCATACAGAAGGTGTGATCAGCAATTTTGTATATTTCACAATTCTCGCATTTACATCACCATCTCAATTATAAGTTATATTTACTTAATGCATGAAATATTGTCAAGAGTATGAACCGCTCATATACTTTTCATACCACGCATCTTAAATAGTTTCTTAAGAAGTAAGTTCCAATTAAAAAGTTGAATGACTACCTGTGTTTGCTGTTTGCTGGGTTGTTTAATATAAATAATTAAAGTATCCTAAATCTCATGATCACCAACATGCACTTTCATTTTCCTTTTGTTAGCTTTTCCTATTGTATTAGCAGAGTGCCGTGACTCTAATACAACAACATATCACTATGCATTTTGTACTGTTCACTTCCAGTGATTAGCATAGTTGTTTGACACACTCAAAGAGCATTCTCAGATGTCATCCCATCTAGTCTAAAGTTTTGTGTTACCCCTAATATAACATTGCATTAAATTATTTGGAAATCTCACAAAGTATTATAATTAATAACAGAACATTGTAGTTTAGCATGTAATAGATTGCACAGGGCTAGGCAAACATCCCCACCATAGTTCAATGATTGTTGTGGCGATGGGGCTCAGTAGCCTGGGGTGTATCCTGACTCTGTATGCAAATCCAATTGGGCGGGAGGGCTGCTCCTTGTATGTGTTATAAGAAGAGGGAATTAAGGATCAGGAGAAGGTGATGGCGGTTTGCGCACGGGGCAAGGAGTGACGATGGGAATGTCACGCCATTGTACTGTCCCAGAGTTGGTGAGGGTTGTCGTGTGGGGGAGGCGTCGTTCGTTTAGACGACTGACGAGCCGTCGAGGTGCCACGATGATGTGTAATTCCAGGGCACCTCACCAGAGTCGGCTCTTGTGGCACTCGCTGTGGTTTTTATGTACTGTAATTGTTTTCCTAATTTCCAGCTTATAGAACTGGGTGGTAGTTCTCGTAGAGTGGAGCGCCACGTGTCGTCATTCGAAAACAGTAGCGGCGTCAGCGTGCTGGTGTGGGGCTCCACCACCAGCGAGCCGGCCCCGTGGAGTCCGGTCTCGGAGGACCACAACAATCTACATTTATACCACATTGTGGGGTAAGGGTTTATTCAACCTATGGACTTTATCCATTGCGCTTGGACTCCTCCAATGAACACCTCAGAAAAGTAGTTCTGGTTCGGATTAGCTCAAACGAACACCTTGTCACGAGATATCTTTATATTATGTAGATTAAGAACAATAACAACACATCTTCACGCTAGCTCCCTAAGAGGGTGGGCAGAGAGTAGGGAGTGCCACATATCACGATCCTTACCTGCCTACTCCGGATTCATTGCTTTCTTAACAAACACGCCACGTTACGAAGACTCTTGACACCTCCTCAGACTACCCGCTCAATCTGATTATGGTATATCAGAATTAGTTTTCCTTGGCACCTGCATCCTTCCAGGTTTCGTTTCTATTTTTTGCGTTACAGGGAAAATATATTTAACATTGTTATAAATTATATTAAAGGACATTATTTTTGAGGTCATTTCTGCCGGATTATATCATATCGTATGGTGTCCGAAACTTAAAACCTGTGGAGATAAAACATTTAATATACTTTATCAAAAATCCCTTACCTTTTAACTTTTGTAACGTTTTTTTGTGATTGGAGCATCAAGAGTGTGTTTTCTCAATGTATTAATTATTAATTTAGAAGAAGAACTATGTTGAAGATCTTCAAAAGCTTAACCTAACCTTAACACTTAAAAAGACAGCTCGACAAAGTTCAGAGTTGAAGAATTTCACTAAGCGTTATTAAATTTAAGGAGGTATTGGAAAAAGCATCTGCATTTCTTTAGCTTTGCAAAAAAGTATAACACTCAGTTTTAAGTACACAGAACATTAACCAAAATAAAAATTAAAGTAAGAAAGGTAGGTTTTTGATTTCCATGGCCTAGGCGGGATTCGAACCCGCGATCTCTGGCGTAACACGCGGACAAACCGCTACGTTACCAACTGAGCCAGCCGGTCGTCATGTAAATCAGATAAGGACTAATCATTCTGATTCTATTATTTTCAGCCAGAAATTGACGCTGATAGCTCACCACCAGCTGGAGCACGACGTGCTGCTCGCCGAGCTGTCAGGCAAGTGCGACGGTGTCGTGCACATCGTGGAACAGATATCCTGCAATACGGTACTAATTCGCTAACACTGCTCCGCGTCACCTTTTAAGAATAAAATCTCGTTCTCATGTGTATATTTTTACTATTCTATCCATCTCTAAACACAAAACGCCAAGACATATACAGCACTTGATTGATTCCATTATGCTTGTATATCGCTATTTTAGAATAGATGGCTGGACAATGTTTGAATCTATCAATAAAAGATTGTAATCTGTGTGTAATCATTTTAATGTGTCTATCACTATAACTTTCAGAATGGCGTGACCGTGGTTTGGTCGCGTTACGAGGTGCCGCACAACAGCAGATCGGTTCGGCTGAGCACGCTCACTGACAGCTCCAGCCGCACCGTCATACCGGCACCCGTGCGCGCCGCTCAGCGCTCGCCATGCGACTGTCGCTTGCTTGCCTCGTGCATAGACGGCTCTATACACGTGTTACATCACTCGGTCGGCATCACACACTCCACTAGAGCCGCGTTCGTGAGTAGCCGTCGCTTATATATGACGCGGCGCTCCCCTGCGACTGTATAGACGGTTCTACACACGTGTTACATCACTCGGTCGGCATCACACACTCCACTAGAGCCGCGTTCGTGAGTAGCCGTCGCTTATATATGACGCGGCGCTCCCCTGCGACTATATAGACGGCTCTATACACGTGTTACATCACTCGGTCGGCATCACACACTCCACTAGAGCCGCGTTCGTGAGTAGCCGTCGCTTATATATGACGCGGCGCTCCCCTGCGACTGTATAGACGGCTCTATACACGTGTTACATCACTCGGTCGGCATCACACACTCCACTATCCTTTTTCGACCGGCGGCTGTCCATTTGTTGGGGCACTTTCACAGGTCCCAGAGCGAACTGGGAACCGTGTATGGAACCACTACTGTGATGACTCTAAGGACAGGCACCGACTCGAACGCTGTGTTTATGAGACGGTGGTTGGTGGAAAAGTAAAGAGGGGCTCTGGGCCAGGAGGTTAGAGCCGCGTTCGTGAGTAGCCGTCGCTTATATATGACGCGGCGCTCGAACTGCGACTTTCACCTGCTAGCAGCGTGTATAGACGGCACGTGCTGCATCACTCGGACGACCGATAAGAATTATGATGTGTTGCAGTCTTTTCTCTTCCCCTTATGAGCCAGCGGACTCTCACAAACTTGCCACCACTTGACTGTTAAGTGTGCGAGAGGTTCAAGCCCGATTTCACTAAAAAGCGGCCTTACAAGCTGTAATGCATGTAAACGTTTCAGATAGCCACAGATATCCGCTGGGCGGGGGACGTCGTACTTGCGACGGAGGAGAGCGGCCGCCTGCAGTGCTTCGACCTGGCGCTCTCCGCGCTGCATCAGCACACCAAGTTCATCGACCTCACAACATACCTACGGTACATACTCCGCTCTAACGACTGGACAATTGAAGTGTATGATGATTAAAAAATATGAAGTCCATAAACTTACGCACAACCGCAGGATAAAAATTCCTTAGTCTTTTGCACAATTTCACGATTAGACTAGATCTCGCAAATCATCGGAATAAAAGAAACTAAGGCAAAATAATGAGGAAGACTATAGGCAATGTCGTGTCATTGGGAGTCGGGTCATCTGGATAGAGCTTATGTCAACGAGAGGCCCCTTCGGATGATTCCTGTTGATTGCAAAGGCAGGAGGGGGAAGCCTTACAATACATCTATTTGTATGACTTTCAGCGATTCAAGACGGATACAAATATTGGCGACGCACAGCACGCGGAGCGGTCCGGTCGTGCTGGCGACGTTCTCCGGCGGGCCGCTCGCGCTGCTGAGGATAACGCACCCGAGAATAATCTCAGTACGTGTTCTGAAATACTTTTAGCGCGTTGGGGATAAATTATGAGTGAATCTTTGCGACACGCACACCGACACCGAAAACTGACTGATAAGAAAAATCACATGCGTACAAAATATAAAAATAACACGAGGAGTTGTCAAAAATGACAATAGGCGCGTCCACCCAGAGCGAGCAGACAAATGCCCCGCGAGGAAACTGTCCCTAAACGAGAACGGCAGCTTCGGTATCATGGCGAGAGCGCCGCTCGCGGCTGGCCCGGGACATTCGTTCGTTCGTTATGAATACGTCAACAGATATGCCAGAGCGTCCAGATTGCGCGCGGCAAATGACCGAGACGCCTTTGATCAAAACGAAAAATTATCTCGCCATCGCTAGGGCGCCTCGCGTGGCTACTTGCTCTGTGTAGACTGTGGGCGCGCTGAATAAAATTCATTTTAAGAGTTATTTTTGATTCGATCGTAATTTATATACATTTAGTGATAGGTAGAGCCATGCTGCATTCCAGCGCAATTGTGCTACCTCGTTCACATGATGCCGGGGTAAAGTGACATCTTCGGTGTCGCGTTTCGTGTGACTTGTGAGTAGCCGGTGGCCCATTGGGGGGGGGAGGAAGGGATGACAACGCATTGGCACGATATGTATGCGGATGTTCATGGTCGTCGTCAGTTGTGAAAAGTGTCCGATTGTGCCAGCAGATGAATTATATGAATTACACTATCTGTTAAGAATACTGCTTCATATGTTGCTACTTTTGCGTGTATCAGGCGTGGATACGGTCGGGGCGGTTGAGCAACGCGGTGTCGCTGTTGCGGGCGCTCGACTGGGACGCAAACAGCTCAGAGTGCGTACGCAGCGTCGACGAGGTACGTGCTTGTTTATTAAAATATTTATTTGTAAGGATGGAATTAGGAAGACAAGACTGCGGAAATTGTTAGACGCTGTTTGTCAAAGGCACGTCGACATCAGAGACTTATCATTTACTAGGTGTACCGTTTAACTAGTTGCAAATATATCCCGAGAGAATCATATTTTTTTAAATATGGAGTACACATAATGGCAGTAGATGTCCAAATCGTGTAGAACAGCAGTAACTCGTAGAGAATATTGATTTACGGCTGTGTTGGCACTACAACGCTATTAGTGCTCAGGTGCTGCGGGGTGCTATGCGTATAGGCGGGGCCGGGGGAGAGCGGAGCGCAGTGGCGGCGCTAGGCACGTATCTGGCGCCTGTCGCGCCATTGCCGCGCGCTGCGCATGCACACGCACGAGCCCTACATGACCGTGCACGGACTTTCTTTCACTACCTACTCAGGTAATATCTGATATATCTACAGGTGTTATTAGTCGCGCTGCTAAGGCATGCGCATTATTTAATTGCGAGTAGTCTTGGCAAATTGAATCAAAAGCAGGCTACTCGCAGTTATAATTTTAATTTTATTGATAAATAAGAAAAATATACAGTTGTTGAGGTAACCTAATTTTAGCTCCTTGCCAATTATTTATGGACCGGCTGATTTTTATTGACAAAACCTATATATTAAGAAGAGATCTTAGTAATGGTGGGTGGTGGTAGTTGAATATGTTTTTATTAGACACGCAAGTATATTTTTGCACGCTTACTTCGAGCCTTAGTCGAATCTTAGTTTTTAATTATTTTACTGTGACCTATTTAAATATTATCTTAGGTTTTTGATATTTTTTATGTGCGGGGAAGATGAAGGCGAATTTCTAAACTTCAGCATATGTTGTACGTTTAAATAAATATTTTAAACAAGTAAATTAATCTCGGTAGACGCGGTCGTATCGAGAAGGCGCTGTCTCTCGCGGTGGAGCTGTCTGCGTGCGATTTGTTCGCGGACGCGCGCTGGGCGGCGCAGCGGCGCGGGCTCGGCGCGCTCGCGCAGGAGGCCACCGAGCTCGCGCGGTTGTATGCTAGCGGTGCGTATATACTCGCTCACTATGTAGTGTAGCTGGCATCTGCGGCACTGTCTATCACTGTGCCAGCTGCACTAAACAGACACACTCACACACACATACACCATAGTTTTACTAAGTTTTCTTAGCTTTTAGAGGCTATCTTATAAATATTATTACTACATCTAATAAATATTAAAAAAAATATATGTATTAGATATAGTTGATGGAGTGTATTGTCACTTCTTGATAGAAATTCGTATTATAACTTCAATAAAAAATATAATGTTTATACTATTTCCACTAAATCAATAAATTTGTGCAAATAATATAAACATTATATTTTTTATTTAAATTACAATATTTATTAGAGATGATATTTACCGATGCTCTAATCACGCAATTATATTAATGATTATAATAATTAATATGTTGTTAAATTATAAATTACAGGTTCGGAATGTTCAGGTTCCTGCTCGCAGTGTAGTTCGCAATCGTATACGGGATCAGAAGATGAATCTAGTACATCTTCTAAAGCGTTGAAAACCCGACCACCGCCACTGCCCAGAGTCCCCGTACCCCCACAGCCATCGATCCTCACTGTCCCCATCTTACCAAATGAACCACAATCCACGAACAGCATCCGTCCCAATCTACACCAGTACCTGGAACGAGACAACACAATTTGGGTCAGAGACGCAGACGACGGCACAGCATGGGCAAAACAACCAGAAGATAACCTTATGTGGACAAAAGAATCGAAAGCTTCCTCGGTATGGACAAATGCGGGAGATAACTTAATGAGGCCAAAGGATATAATAAATACCACAATATGGACGAAAGACGCAAAAGGTACATCAATGTGGGCAAAAGACGCAAGTTCTGTGCCAACGAGACCAAAGGACGCTAAAGAGAACTCAATGTGGATAAACGACTCTAAAGCCAACACAATCCGGGGGAAAGAAACAAATTCCGTTTCTATATGGCCAAAAAACACAAAAGGAATCTCAACATGGAGAAATGAAGCAATCTCTGGCGGAATATGGACTAAAGACACAAAAGATGCCCCAAAGTGGTCAACAGATACGATAAGGCCAAAAGACCCAAAACCTAACGCAGTAGGACCTACAGATACGTGGGCATACAATAGAGCGACTAAAGACGCCCGGGATGACTCGTATACGTACACACTGCACCACATAAAACCGCTCCAAAACCAGAATTTGAGATGGAACAGTATGGACAATGTGTTGAGTTTGAAATCAAGAAATCCAATAGATACGATTCATGCCAATTTAGATTCACAAACAGATGAAGGGATTGGTTCTAGTCGATATAAACACATATTTCAAAGTGAATTAAAAGAAGAATTGTCTAGAGAACGGTTTCAGCCTAATGCCAATTTCCATGGCAGATATCACCAGGATGCGTGCTGGCCAAATGTCAGACCGGAACGTGAAAAGAATAAAGTTAAGTTTTCGGAAACAGTGACTGTTGCTGTTGTGCCGGTAAGTGCTACGACTATTTATGTATTATCAGTATATACTAGTAGCAGAACAGGCGACAGCGGAGAAGTGCATGTGGCGACTATCCTCTCCTTTGAGGACCGACAAAAAAGAAGTAGATGACACTCATTGACGGTACAACGTCCCGTTTGTTATACATTGAGGCATACCTTACTTACATCTGTTTGGATTCACTGTATCGTATAATATAGACTAACCGAAAGTGGGTAAGCAAGCTAGAGTAATTTAAAAACGCAAATATTTTCATAGGGTCCTGAGAGATATTCGTATATGTCTACTAGGGAGGATCTATGATTTCTGATATAATTGTCCTCGATATGTGAGAGTTACCGGTTTGACACAACATCCTTAGAACACCCCAGTCCATCATAATTAAAGTGCAATATTCATTACAATAAAACTACTTTTACGGACTCAGTGGACTGGTCCACCCGTGACCATGGTTACTGTGAAGCTTCTGAAACATCGGGCTACATAAAATAACTTAATGAACCGCGATAAGATCCGTAAAAGTAGTTTTACTGTAATGACTAAATTTCGCGTAAACTTAAGACATCAATATGCATTATTAATTGAATCACTGAGCTATTAATCTACTTTTCCTTTCGGTTTCACTCATATTTTAAGATGTTATCTACCAGTCTGTTCATTCATTTGTTGCAATTAACATATTGGTGGATGAATAACTAAACCTACGTTCACATTTCTTCGAATTAACTAAACAGGAGTTACTGACTTCCCCGGCGCCGGACGTAGCTCGTGAGTTAGCGGACAGCCTTCCGCTCTGTGCGCCGCACAAGTATCTAGCAGCGTTTGCGCCCGCGCACGCAGCTGCAGCCACGTCTGCTCATACGCATAAACAAGCCCCGCCCCCGCCTGGTACTCCGCTCGACTACGTAGAAGTGTGACGCATGCACCGCACCGCATGGATGTGTGACTAAGATATTTGCACTGGCATGACATATAGAAATATATGAACGCTTTTGGAAACAGATAGATTTAGTGAAACAAATACCGTTTAATTCCATTTCGCTTTCATGTATTGCAACTTATAATTAATTTGTTTGCTGCACGTTGATTCTCACGCGGCAACTAAAACAACTGGTTCACAAGTGCACAAGAAGTTTGTTTAATCTTATATAAAGGCTTACCCGTAAATTACGTGACAAGCGTTACTCTATCTCGTGTGAAAAGTTGCGGAAGGCGAACTTTCTCCTATGATGTCATGCGTGTAGGCGCTTTGAAAACTTTTGACCTGCTGCCCTAATATCATTAAATCTTGCATGGCATCTAGATTTAATGGGTGAATTAAGGGAGCTACGCTGAGAAGTATGAAAGTATAAATTTCAAGTGACGTAATTTATGGAAAGCCCCCAGTTGGTGTTTGCAGTATTGATTATATTTAAAAAACATCTCTGAATAATTATTAAGACTGATTTATGTGCACGTTATAATGTGTGTAAATTAGATTTAATTATTTAATAATAGTCACATAGCAATTTTATGTAGTTGTAAAGTAAGCTACTCAATCATAGCCATATTAGTGTTATTGTCAGTCTATTGTTATTTACTGACTGAGGTTCAAACTCATATCATTAGGTCCCCAGTAACTGAGAATTGTTGTATTTTGAGAGTGGCTTTTCAAATTCCAAGTAAGTACCAGGAGTTAGAGTTGGAAAACGGAGAAACTCATTGTCCCTGAAAGCAAGCTCAGGTCGGATTCGGAATATGAATATGAGGATATTATGGGGGATAGAAGTGCACTTCTTACACACACGCTCACTTGTACAGAACAATTAGTGTAAATGTGCAATATGTATTGTTATAATAATTGAATTCAGCCACTAAGCTGTGAGAATAGCGTAAGTGTAGACAAAACCTTCCCTCCGTTTAGACGTCAAAATATAGGTAGCAAATAATACTTGTGTTATATTGTACTACTCGATTATCATACAAATTGTTGTCTCCAAGTCGATTTATATATCGATGTTATAATTTTACGTGATAAAGGGTTCTCAAAATAGTGAACCTGTGTACGCATCGCCCGACGGAGTGCAAGAGACGACTTATGACGCTCTGCCTCCGCCTTTTCAGAACATATTTTTCGTGCGTGTAGAAATTATCAATATTAATATGTTATCACGTCATCATGAACACAAATATTTCAACATTTATATTCAATTTGTATGATACTTTAAGTCTTTAACACAACTGGTAAACGTTTGTAAGTGCAGGATATTTTATCGCACTAGGTTTATATTATATCTGCATGCGTTGTATTTATATGTGTAGATACGTTGTTTTCATTTAGTTATTTCAATAACCTTATTTGTTTTCAGGGAGTGCGCCTCCAAGACCACCTAAAATTAAAGTGGTCCACTTTGGCATGGTATAGACTACCGTACCTATATGCATCTGTTTTAGTGCTCTCATGGTTGACATTATTGTAAGCGATATATTTTTATTTACAAACCTAGCTTCCGTCCAGTTAGTTATAATTAGCATTATTATACGTGAGATATATGTGTTTGTTAGATCTCCATTGAGATCCCGTCTAGTAAAGTCTTGGTAATTGTTACAAAAAAATTTCTCTACTTTTACTACTACCTTTGCTTGAGTGACTTAAGTAGCGTAAGGGTGACGTTGTGCCCGCAGCGGGAATGCTAAACGCCGTTTTGTAATATGCAAGCCTGATAGCATAAACTATGAAAACCCTCATATACTTGGCCTGCAAGGTTCTGGAGCCCAGGAGACAACGTTTGTTTAGATCTAAGGGCGAAAAATTTGTTGAATGTTCGGGCGAAGCCCCAGTGTGAGTCTGGCGGCGGTGCTAAGTCATCTTTACATATATTTTATATGTGATGGAACAGTTCGTCAATCATTTTGCGCACGCAGTCACAACAGACTACATACGCCACAAGGAAAAGCGTGCGTAAAGTGCGGGTTTAAGCCACGCTGGGCTACAAAACAAAAAGAAACGATATTTTCACGCTCAATAAAATAGTAATCGTGTACTAATCGATCCTAAAATAAATATATGATGATATTTTAACTCAAACGGATTGTAACTTATCTGACAATTTATGTTAGCATTGTAAAGTGTATTCATACAAAACTATCTACCTCATTTAGCTCATGGGGAACCAGTCTTCCACAATCATTGCTATATTATTGTTATTTATACAAATAAAAGTTTAATAAACCTCATTTTATTTAACAAATCTATATAATAGATAAAATATATTTGTAATGTATTACAGTATCTTAGAGACAGGTACGCTACATCATCTAGTATCCAACTATTTAGTAGTTTGAAATAATAAATAATAACTATACCTGCTCTCTTTTGTATTATTATATATTTTGTTCCTTTCAAACTTAGTTTAATTATTTTCGCTCTGTTTTATGTTTTTGAATATAAGCTATGGTAACTTAGTCTTACGGGCATCGGACTAAGAAAATTACGCCGTTGCATCAACACAAGCGTTGATGCATATGTAGCGAACCATAAGGTTTGCCTTCCTTCTCAATCCTCAATGGGCCACCGGAAAGTCAGACCAACAGCACGGCAGGTGGTAACAGTGAAGATGCCCTACACCGGAAGTTTTCCTGTAACTGTAAATAAGGCTCGCACGTAAAGAATAATATTATGTAGTGTAAAACAAATTCTCAGGAAATCCAACCTCCTAAATCTCGATGTTAAGAGGGGTTAAGGTTAGTTATATGTAGTGCTAATAGTATACCATTCCTAGTACATATGTATATATATAATTACAGAGGTAGTATGCAGTTGACGCGCCTAAGCGTCTGGGGATATAGTAGCGGTAAGCCCAGGCATAAAACTCCCCCGTGGGCTGTAGTTCGGCTCAGCTTTACTGACATATCGATGTGTGGAGGTAGTTGAAAGCACTCACTGTCTCGTTTTCACTCTGCGCAATGCGCGTGCGAGATTAGATAGACAGATAATTCTGCTTACTCTTCCTTCTCTATTCAGACGGCCAGTCACCGTCATGACGTTGTCTATGACATCACTTCTCTATCTCTATGGTATCAACTTTTACAAAGCTCTTCTTTTCAAGTTTTTCCAGCCAGTTTGATTCTCTTGTAAAGCCGTCAATTCATTGTGATCTTTCGCATTTTTCACAATGCGTGTTCTGAGGAATTGTTTGGGCTAATTAATGTCAGCAGCTCAGTCGAAATCAAAATATTCTATTCAAAATAGGATGTTATAAATCTCTTTTCGAACGTCGTTACTTCACTACCCGTTCTACACTTCCCTGACCTGAGAAGAATCGACGATACAAACTCAGCGGGACTGACGTATCTATAGATTTTGTTAGACCAAGTGTTCTATTCCCATCTCGTCGAAAAATTATTTTACCTTATTATATTTAGCACACGAACGCTCAAAAATCATCGTAAAATCTTTACACGGTTACGGTTTTAATTGAAAACTGTATTCTTAAATTTACTGACAGATTCAGAACGTTTTATGGGATCTTACTCTATGGAGGTGCACATAGGACCAGAAACGAGTTACTCACTTTCTGTTACTTGTACTTACCTAGCCTAACCGCTGGTACATTCACTTTGTGTTTATTCCGAGTGTTTCTAGCATGAATATAATTCTTTTTAATACAAACGTACATACATATTATCTAAAATGTATTGTAAAATAATGACAGGCAGGATTCCAATTTCTCTTAATTTATCTCTTGGTTATATATTAGGGTCTGTATACTGTACCAACAGCTCAATTATAGCACGAAAATATGGTGCATGGTGAGGTGGCGGGTAGCGTAAAAAGGAGCGCGCGCAGTATAACATCAAGAATCTTATCAATTGTCATTATGTACGTATTTTGGGAAGCTCTTTTGCCCTATCTTAAATATCTGTTAAAGGACTTAAAACTTATTGTGACATATTCATCTAGTAAAGTTTCGGTGTTGTTGGAAAAATAGGAAAAATATATGTTTCCTTCTATGTTTTATTAGTTCGGTGTTTACTTTTAATTGGTAAACTAATTTAATTGCAATTTGTAACCTACACATTTTTTACGAATTTTTTTTTTTTTTTTTTTTTTGGTTTCGAAATAATATGGTGTGGGACACTGCGTAAGGGGGGTACAGTGTACTGTGCAACACGTGTAGGGGGCCCCCGTTTATTATTTTCTTCTTTAGTGAGTGTGTGTTCGGCATAAAAATAGTTCGGAACAAGACAAGAAATCAGCCTTTTTCTTCTGAAAGCTCACAAATTAAATATGATTGAAAAAAATATTTTTTTTGATCTCAGAAAAGTAAAAATTAGTTCCCAAGTGTAGATATTATTTCAAGCTTAATATGAAGTTAAAGACTGCCGATTTTATCGTAAACCATACGAAGCCAACACAGTAAAAGGTCGTTTTTTTATATTGACACGGTTCACTTGGCCCTAATGACGTCGACAGCATTCGTCCACAACAGTAGTCGTAAAACAATGCTGTAGAAGCAGCTAAAATTAACAAATCTGGCTGTATTTTCGCATGAACGTATAGACAAAGCCAATTGAACCGAGGGGGTTGCTCTTTGTACCCGTCTTATGAGAGGGGTCTAAAGGGCAGGAGAAGGAGGCACTCTTCGTACCACACTATTAAGCAGAGAGGAGGTGGAGCTTTTGTGTATCACCTTAGATAGAGCCGAATTTAATTACAACAATCGCACCTCAATTAAAAATTGCACTGGCATCATCCGAAGTTCATTATCATGGTTATAAACGGAACGTCTTCCCGCGCAGTACTTTTTGTGCAATCCGTGCCGATACGACAACAGCAGATCAAGAATTTTCAAGAAAAAACATAATAATCTGTGAATGACCGCAATGCTGTGCGAGACTGGTGTTGCGAATGTCTGTGGGCGTTGATAATCAACATCTAGTATAAGAAACAACCTAACCAAACTTCTCACAAATTGGTGTCCCAAATAAATCGCAGATTTCACAAACCTTATATACCTAAATAGTCTACCAACAAGTTAATCAACCAGAGAATTAACTCTACGAACAAGGTAGTGGTGGCTGTAGGGTAGATCTTGGTCAAGTTGAACTTGAATATCAGAGTTATCTTTGCAGTCTATGCAAGCAAGCAGTCTGACAATTATTATCCATCCACATTTTACCCCCAACTTGTCTGTAACCCATTCATTGCTTCCTAAAAAATACTAATATTACTCCTATGCCGCCATACATTATTATTCAACCGCCTTTCGACGTGCTCGGCAACTACATTGTCCGCCCATCGGCGTTTTTGGCACGGGAGCTATAAATTTTGAACCTTTTTTCAAAAGACAAATGCTGTAAACCTTTTATACCCTCAGGAGGTATTAAAATGTTAATAATATTAATTTTAAGCTGGCAGGAGGTAATGACTCCAAATCGAAGCGAAGATGAATAGGACTAGGTGGACTGAAAAAAATAATGACACCGTGCGATTGTAAGAAAAATATTGTAGCAGTGGTCATTGTGTCATGTAGCAGCACAACTGTTCGAGGATGTTGAAGACGATCCAATATCGCAGTTTCTAAATGACGTAGAAACCATTGCTATATAAATTAGAAGAAATAGTAGACGTGTAAATAGAAGAACAACATTTTGTATTAACTACTATTTGTATCTATAACGTAATTCGTGTTACAGTAAACAAATTCAATCGATTACTAACTTTTATTTAAATATCAACAATTTTAAAAGTACACAATTACTTAGTAGTTTAAATTACAATCATAATGATGATAACGCAATTTGGAAAAATAATAACGCTATTTGGAAAAATAGATTGTCCTATTACCGCTCGTTTTTGTTTAATTTGCCCTAAAATAAGCATGGTTTTACTTTTATTCGCGAGTATTACTGTTAATTAAAAATAATTAATTATGATATGGCTTCTAACAAAGCCCTGGTTGATCTGGGACAGTAAAAAATCGTGTCTACAAGTTTTTTTTGTTTAGCACATTATCGGCACTGCTTTCTTTTTGCACGACGATGATTAGGTTTTCTTTTGTTTTGGAAAATGCGTTTGTCCGATTGCTAAAGGTATCTCCTCCTCCTGATGCGTTGGTTTCTTTTCTAGAACCTTTAGAAGGAAATCACATAAACTAAATTTGCGATTTATTTCAAATTTGAATAATTAAAATGAATTAATTAAACAGACCTCAGTTAAGTGCAAGATAACGTTTTTGTACCACATAATTAATTTATGTTCATCAGTATAATATGAGAGCGCTTGGTCGTGTCTATCAACATTTCTCATGTATTTGTTATACTGAATAATTGCTTTTGGTTTTATGGAAGTTTCGTTCCTATTACGATTTCTTGAAGGAAAAGCACTTCCCGTTTGTCCATCCATTTTGCTGTTATGTTATGAATGTATGTTACATTCTCCTTGTTTAATTTTAGTTTCTAACAATTTTTTTGGATTGCCTTCTCTATTAAGTCTAAGTGTTCCAGTACAAATAGTTCCGTTATTTAATAAATCTCTCGAGAGGAGATGCTGCAATAAAAATTGTCAATATATAGGGAATGGCCCATGTTTTTAGGTCGTCTATTAATAGATGTACTACTTTATTAGTATCTCCCGAATATTACGGGATCACTTGAACCTGCGTATAAATTCATCTTGTATGTAACGCCCAAATTTTAAATAAAAAAATTATCAGCCAAATTATAAAATTTTGGTCCATATCCACTTGCTTATGATGATTATGATATCAAATATTGAAGGAGACTTAGTCTCCCCCGCCACAACATTAACTATTCATCAACTATTATTTCCCTAGAGGGATGATAAATTATTTTCATGTTGTCATTTATTTTATGAATTAGTGTTAATTTTATTTAAACTTGCGTTTCCCTCTATATTGTGATCATTTAGGGCCCGCATCATATTTAAAAATTAGTTTCTAGACATATATTTTCGAAAAATATCTTTCTTAAACAAATAATGTGCTTTCCAGTAATCTTCTGTTCGTTTTAATTGTGTCCATATGAATTAATAACCCTATAAAAGTTTTTAAAGAATCCACTCCTATTAGTGGCTACTCTTTCATTCTACTATACATAGAAGAAGCCAGTATCTTTGATCCCTCGCCTCAATTGTTGGTGCAGGACAAAATTAAATTTATAATTGAAGGACATAAAACCAGCCAAAAAAAAACAATTACTATTTGGAGCATTTCTGTACCGCCATTCATGAGTTGTCATATGGTCTTCTGATGCTTCTTCTATAACAGGGTTTCGAGAAATATCGTCAAAAGTGTCATAAGCTTCTAATAATATGCAAAACAAAATGGAAGACTGACAGATTGTTGATGGCTTGGGCTCCATGTTGCACTGAAATGATTTTCTCAGTTTTTTATTTTAGACTAATATGTTATCAAAAAATATTATACATAAAAGAAATATTATAAAAAAAAGCAATGCATAAACACAGTAAATAGAAAAAAAAATATAATAAATTTTTCATTTTCAAAAGAAACGCTGCCACATTCAAAATACAAGTGCAACATATGTCCCCACCATGTTGAGATATTGATTTTTATATTAAAGATATAAAATACTTTAAGATATTAAAATAAAAGTAATTTTATAAACCAAAAATGTTAAAGTAGGCTTTCTCCTTTTCATTCATTCGTTAATTTTTACGTCAGCAGTATTTAATAAGCGATTTTTTTTTTCAATTTTTGGGCTAATTTCATCCATCATACTTGAACAACCGATTTTTCGATAATATTATTGAATTTGAATATCTCGAAGTGTATACAACATTGTGTATACAAATTATATAGGTAGCTATGTAAATTTACCAAAAGTTACCAGCACAATTGCACTGTTATTGAATTATGAAACCACAACTTTAATACTACACTAATAAAGCGTCTATTCGCAACGTTGGTACACTAACAAGAGTCACAGGTAGAATCACAGTAAGAGTTAGGCAGAGGAGATAAACTCAACTCAATGCACAAAGCCGGACCCTTAGATAGTTACTCGGACAACGACAGTTGTGAATTTCATGAACGGTAAGTTACGAGTGAGTAGTCTACGACGGTGTACTTATTTGCACAATTCAAATACTCTAAGGACACCATGAATTATATTCAATTTCTTAAAATGTAACAAAAAGTAATACCAAAGGATTTTTTTTTCGGAGACTACCTAAACCCGAAGACACAAAGTCTTCGGGTTTAGGTAGACGATGGTCTCCCTCTTTTCCCACAGATGGGAGGAGGTGCACCGAGTTTTTTGTGGGCGTACCCTATGGTAATTATTTTTGGGACCGAAAAGGTGGAAGCGGTCCCCCTCTCCACATTAGTGCGACGGTGCGCGCACGATGCCGTTTTACTTTGCGGTGGCGTGGGTAAGGATAATTGAGCTCGTTTATTGTTTGGCTCATCATAGGAGGCCGGCCTCCTCGCCCCTCCCTCTGACTGGAGGGGTTGATTTGCGCTACAAATCAGCAAAAGCCGTGTTCATAATTTATGTATTACTATTTGAGCTCTCTAAAGTCGCGTTATTTTATCTCTACGAATCTAAACTCAGCTCAGGGATTCGAACCCAGGCTCGTTTCCGTAAGCGTTGTGTGAGTTTGTTATTCTGTCAGTCATATGTTATAACTGTGTTATAGGTATGTAATATATAATATATAAGGTTTCATTGCTCGACCGGTGTATATGGCATTGATTCTAGCAGGAAAAAAGCATTCACGCACCATCCGACCCAAGGGGGCCTGAAGTGTGTCAGGCTCAGGTCGTGAATACCAAAGAATAACAAAAGGCGGCACTTTGTAAGACTAGTACCGACCGCCGCTCTTTTGTTATGATCAGTTTTATATATCTTCCTTGCCAAAACAAACAGTTTATAACTTTCTGTGTTGAGCATAATCATGTTTTGACATATGAATTGTGATGCACGTGCACCGGTAATTTTCATTATAATGTATTTAATTTAACTTTATTTCTACAACGTTCAAGACTCACACTAAACAATCAATCGACATGTAAATATTATCCCCTACTCAATAACTTTAATTTAATTAGGTACTATATTTTAAGAAGAAGCAGTATTTCTATTAAAATTACGAAAGGTTTGTAAATCCTAATGCATGCATCCTTGATTTTTTTTTTTCAAAACTTTAGATTTCCGCAGGCAGTTTGCCCTTTGAATTAATTATAATACGAGTCATCACACAAAATGTTATTTATTGCCATTTCACTTCAATAGCGAAGCTTGAAATCTAGCCACCGTTTGGCGGGTTCGGAATATGGATTGAAATGTATAGCCCGCCGATGGGCGGGCCTGGCATTGAATGGGTTAACAATGTTTCAGGTCAATGACAATACAATACTTATGGTAGTTTAGCACTACGAATCTTTCAAAATTCATGATTAAAGTGTTAGTACTCGCCTTTTTAGGATAAATGTATTCTGTTTTTCATAGTTCCATCAGCTAAGTTAGTTTTGAATGTGCAGTGGCAGAATATTAGTAGTATCTAAGTCCTGGTCCAAAGGTTTGAATTTGAACTAACATTTATCAGCTGTAACTGTAATTAATAAATACATGAACTTGTAAAACTTGTTCTGCCACTTCACTAACCTATGTTACAGTAGACAGTCTACAAAAAAATATCTTTTCCCTTATGTTTTAATTTATTGTTTCATTAATTACCCGAAAGAAATTTAAACAATTACATTTTTCAATTTTTTTTTATTATTTTTTATACTTGGTACAGAATTTTTTGGGAAAAAATATCTAATCCTTCAACTTCTTCTTGGGGCGCAGGTTATTGGTGTGTCCACACTTGGTCTTGCGGCAGTTGGTAGCACGGGGATGAAGGCGAGCATAGCATTTACGGCAGATCATCTTCTCGCAGTTGTACTTCATGGCCAAAATACGGAGAGATGGCTCAATAGTACCTGAAATTTTGTTAATTATTCAAAAGTTTGTACAATCATACATATTGTGATTCTTCACTCCACATTTGCCTGGAAACTAGGTCAGAAGTAAAGCATATAATATAGGCATTTCTTATAATAGATTATTACTTCACATGCTATCCTGTCCATATATTTTTTCACAATTTTATAATTCCAATCCTTAAATAAATTTTTCTACTATTTAGTACAAAGCAAACATTAGAATTTAAGTCCAGTTGGGCTTATGTGACAATTTATTAACAATTATTTTGAATTTTATTTGAAATAAACAGTTATCTCTTCAGTTCTTGCTATTCACAAATACAAACAGCTGATACACACCAATTGAAACTCCTATTGCTATTATTAATAGCATTCTAATTGAATAATGAAAAGATTTGTCTATGAATATGTGCTAATGATAATATTAGATTCGAGAATGTATGTGTTTATATGCTAAAATACTCTAATAGCCCTTACCTCCGCGAAGTCTCAACACAAGATGCAATGTAGACTCTTTCTGGATATTGTAGTCCGATAGTGTGCGGCCATCTTCCAACTGCTTTCCAGCAAAAATTAATCGTTGCTGATCTGGAGGGATTCCTTCTTTATCTTGAATCTTAGCTTTTACATTTTCAATAGTATCGGAAGCTTCAACCTCGAGGGTGATGGTCTTCCCCGTTAGGGTTTTGACAAAAATCTGCATGGTGTTCTGAAAATAAATATGAATTTAAAGTCTGTTTTGTACGATGTTCCTATCAGACGAATAATTTTAAAATGGTAAAAGAAAAAAACAATTTCTAATCACTTTTGACAAGCCACGCGGATTTTAAAATTGGAATCATATTATTTGGATGATGTGATAGAATAGACGAAGTAGGTGGTTATATTCTATTTTACTCTCGCCGTAATAAATTATTAATATAACTGAAATAAATTGATAATTATACCAAAATAGATATTAATTTTATTTTATTCCTACACTAACCTCTGGTAAACGTGCTAAATGTCAAACTTGCACAAAAAGAACTTTGAAAACGTACGT
Organism: Eumaeus atala; assembly: GCA_017140195.1. Classification (NCBI taxonomy): domain Eukaryota; kingdom Metazoa; phylum Arthropoda; class Insecta; order Lepidoptera; family Lycaenidae; genus Eumaeus; species Eumaeus atala. Next base: position 881,622 of record JAFELO010000593.1, on the reverse strand, counting down.
AATGGCTGCTATTAAATATATAATGTTACCTGAACTGAAAATAGAAATCAAAACATACAGTAGCTTCAACAATTAAATATAAACACGAATTACATAAGTATATTTTTATAGCATATTGGTAATTTTCGTAGCTCAGTTACGACTATAGTATTTCCATAGGACAGCAATTAATATAAATAAAATAAAATAGCGTACATGCGCGTTTTAAAATAAAAGTTCACGTACTAACAAGAATATTACTTGTCTCCTAACGTAGGCAATAATGCCGATTTAAATTTCAACTAATTTTGATTCCAACATTACATTTGATTGTTTTACTAAGGAAATTGCCGCGACGTGTATTACGATTCCGGTGACGCTGCATTCTTGCAACAATAGTTTCATTACATTTTCATTTATTTATTGTATTTATTGTAGAATGATAAAGAATATGTTTCGTGTACGTCAGTAATAGAGATATTTTGTCTCCTCTTCTTGTAATTGGGGCTCAAAGAGCGGCTCTTTCAACTGCTCTTTAGTTCCCTTTTCTTATAAGAGGAAATCTAGTTCACTCTCTGTCACTCTTTTTTCATGAACTTCTCTTTGCGCAATGCGAATGCAATGAAGATTAGATAGATCAAGATAGTAACGAGTTCCCACCTTCCTTCTCTTGACCAGGACAACCATTCGGCGTCATATAATCATAGAGATAATATAGATAAGGAAAAGATGCTATAGGCAGTTATATGACAGTGGCTACCATCGTAGTAAAGGAAGATGAGAAAACAGTAGTACTATCTTTGGCTATCTTATCAAGAATGCGCATTGCGCTGACAAAGTAATGAAAAAACTTAGGGGTTGTAGTAGTTGTACTACATTTGCTCTCTTTCAACTTAGTCGGCCGCGTTTTGGGCCGCCTGATCTGTCAAAATTGACATTGACATATAAGTTTTAGAACGTTTCTACTTGTTCTGCCATATTAGATAAAGTGTTTCGTAACAGGTCTCTGCAGTCTGAATATTTGGATTACAATATTCTTAAAGATGTATCACCAATTGGGAAAAATGAGCGGCAGGCTTGTGGCAGCAAATCATTTGCAAAATCCACTATTCCCAATTGTAAGTACCTATGTATAAAAAAGTATTAACAATGTTAACACATTACCTATATATAAAGTTACAGTTCTAATTTTGTTATATTTAGACACCAATCGCACTGCAACGATTGGAGCCTCCTAAGATTGTGTACAATACACATCACATGTCCACCGTTAGTGAGTCTTGCCCAACAACTGGACCTAGGCGCCTGGTACCTGGTACCAACATTCCTTTTCCACCTGTCAGCGAAACCATCAAACGCAAACAAGAGCTGTTCCAGGTAAGTTATTTTTATTAAATATAATGAATTTTATATTCTTATTTACACAATATTTCTTGGATTCATTCTTCTCTATGAAGATTAATGACCACTATTGAGTGCTACTGTCGATATTTTCTTTATTAGATTATTACTGGGTCTTGGAGTGTACCGACAGTTACTGATACTTGTACTGCACTTTTTCAATATTGAAATTTGTACAGTTGCACCCCAGGAAACTTATTCATTGTCAGTTATAGTTTTTCTCAAATCATTTTACCCATAGTCACCTGGATAAAAATACAAAATGTTTTAGCCATAAAATTTTAGACAACAAACACTTTATAAATATAGGTCAAATTTGATAAAATAAATATTAGAACAAGGCAGAAACCTGAAAGTTCTTTTGAAAGTTAGAATTTTGAAGTGAGGACAGTAATTCAACTGATAGAACCTATATGGTACCTATTTACTTGCACTATAGTATTTCTATTTGACTGCTTCATTGCCTAGTGGTGAGCAATCTCAACCACAGCTGTGAGGTCTCAGGTTTGAGTCCCAGGTTGGAACAAAGTGTTATGAGATTTTTAATTTCTAATAACAGTCTGGACTCATGATTGGTAGTTGGCGGTGTTACACCCCCATACCTTAGAGAGCTTGTGAAGCCATCATTCTTGTACCTGATTACTCTCTGTTTATGACAGATAGGCACACACACACACTAGAGTGCAATGTCCTGTGCAGTTGTCTAGACTAAAGAGAGATGGCTGCCATGGCCAAAATATGGCTAGGATAATATTGTTAGGATTTATGTGTTGGATATTATATAAACTTTGGTCCAATGTGTTTTGTATTTTAAAACCATAGCAGTTCTGTAAAATGTTTACTTCAATACAATTATTGAAGTACTAGATCTTAGATCTACTCCTATTATAATTTAAATGTAAGGTCTAACAACATTTTAAAATCCCGTTATAGAACAATTCTAGTACAGCAGAAATATTGGACCTACTCACTTAGGGATGGAGATTGGTTGTCTTGGTGTTCATTGAGAGAGGTCCAGTAGTGGACCGATAACACTCTGTGTGCTTCTGTTTCTCATGACACTGGTATACTGTGATGTGATAAATAGCTACACTGTGGTTTGTGAGTGTCTATTGACGCAGGTTTAACTTTTTTGTGTCGTCTATTTTAGGGAGACGATAGGGGGACAGGCTCCAATCTTTTAACGCAAATATAGTGTGTAACATTCTTTGTCACAATCGGGTGATCCAACAGCTCACTTGTTCTTGTTCACTATTATGTTCATGTATATTTGTACATGATTGCTATACATTCTACGTATAAAACATTCCATTTTCAAATTTCAGAAAGACAATGATGTGCCGGTGTTCCTGAAAGGTGGCCCATTCGATGGTATCCTCTACCGCTTCACCATGCTTCTTTGTGTATTGGGTGTAATGAGTTTCGCTCACACTGTCTACAGTCACGCTATACCAAAGAAGTAAACAATAGTGTGATACACATATAATGTATTGTCTAGAGAATATTAATTTGCCGTGGAAATAAAGGAATAGGTGCATATTTTAAAGAGTTTTCTTAAGTTTTATTATAGAATCGAACTTTATATTAAATAATTTCATCATTCAGGCATAAATTAATATATTATATAAACTGCTTTAAAGCAAGTACCTAATTGATGCGCGAATTACATGGCCTGTCTGAGGACGGGTTGACCGCCGACTTGTATAACCTTGACATTGAAAGCAACCGCACACATGCCGTCCTAGTCATTGCAGTGGGAAAGGTCTGGCCCCTCAGTCACAATGAAAATATCAAAGTTCCGATGATATTGCCGGGCGCTTGTCATTCGTACCATCCAAGAACAATTTTAGATTGGGATTTGACTTTCATCATATATACAGCTTTAGGTATTTGTCATTCCTAAAAAGTTTCCTAATGAAGGCCATATAAGTTAGGCCTATGAATGAGTCACATATTTTGGGCGATAAGAACATCTCTTTGATTAATGGCTAATGTCGTAACACACAAGACCATCAGTTTGAGGCTCATGAGAAATCACCTATTTAGGCCCTCTCGCTGTCCCAAGGAGGCTGAACCAATTAACGTTAAGATCCTCGTGTGCTCACGAATCACGATCCTGTCTGCTGCTGGCGTCTTGCCATCGTATTGTTATGCTCGTTTTAATTTCTTAGTTTAAAAGCTTATTCTCGTTTCACTCACAGTCGACTGACATTTCTTCATGACGTAACTTCTATACACACATATAAGATCTTTGTTCTCTTACAAAACGTGTTTATATCCAAACCGATACGGGTGGGTTTCTGAGCAAGAGTAAAAAGAAATCCCAACTCCATCAACTTATCCAATTAAACGAACCCATATTTGATAGGGTTGTCCTGTTTTTTAGTCCGTGCTGAGTCAGACAAAACCTTCTAGTCCATCCAGGCCCGGTTGGATGGTGCATAAATGCCTTCTTTTCTACGAAAAAAAAAAATGACACGAAATGGTTCTAGAAAATTACCATTAATAGTCTTATTGTTATGCTATTTCATCGGGTATTTTGCTCTTGCGAAAAGATTTAAGGCGCGGTATGAAAAAGGAGCGTTAATTAACATTTTTACTTTTAGTTTTGTACTACCCGATAAAATAGCATAATAATACATACGGACATCGGCGGCATCTATCAGCTCAAATGGTGTTCTCAAACTATACACGAGTCTATTGAAATATAACAATATACGACGACCTGCTGCCTCAGTTGGTAACGTGGCGGGACTCGAACCCACGACCTCTGCGGTGTTACGCCAGAGGTCGTGGGTTCGAATCCCGCCTAGGTCATCGATGTTTATACATGTATCATATGTATTTCTATAATAACAATCTTAAATATATTTCCGTTGTCTAGTACCTGTAACACATGTCCTTGCGGTACTTAACACAGGTCCAGGCTAACGTGGTGTGACAAGTCCACAGATATTATTATAATCTTGAAATTGAATGATATGTTTAGTATCCAGTAACTGTGGACACGAGTGTCAAATCCGTTTACAGTTAAACGAATAACGGTATCGATGGATCCAAATCGTCAAGCACTTGCAAGCGCATTTTAAACTCAAACTGAAAAAACTGCAGCAACCTGTTGTGAAGTCCACTTAGGTACTTGTATAATGTATAGGTAGATTTTTTGTGGGGCCAAGTTCATAATTAGGTAACAGGGTGTCGACTCAGCGGTGTGAGGTTTCTCTTATTCCGCCAGACTTCTTATGAACTAAAAGTATGTTATTATAATAACATACTTAACCTTACCTAATAATGTGTACGTACTAAGCAACCATCAAGTCAGTTTTGGGGCTTAGACTCGTGCTAAGTTAGTACTGTTATCTTAGTTATCATAACATCTATGTGTATGGAATAATCGAACATGTGATCTCCGAATACTCGCATATCTTTCATCATCATCATCATTATCAGCCCCTATTTGTCTCATCCAAGTTCATCCTAAGCTTTCTATAGCAAATTGTATACGCCGCACGCTCCTCATCCCAACATCCTAAACAATGACCCGCGTGCACACAAAACAGACCAGTTTCACTTATTGGCTATATTTATAAGTTGTTCTCAAGAGTCCTGACAAATCGTCTCACCACAAAGCTTGACGAATTCCAGCCCCCGGAGCAGGCTGGGTTTCGCAGAGTATTGTACAAAAAACACATTAGTACGATCAGCCGCTGTGCCTTGCCTCTGTGGACTATGAAATAGTTTTGACTCTGTCGAAACCTGGGCTGTTCTGGAAGCTTCTCAACGATGTCAGCTCGATTGGCGATACGTCGAAGTACTGAGAGCATTGTATGACGCTATTTGATGTGCGTTCTGATTCCAATATCTGGAGGTCAAACAAGGCCAATACAATTGCATCTAGGAGTTTGACAGGGGAATGTTATTTCCCCGAAAGTGTTCACTAATGCTTTGGAGGACGTCTTTAAACTCCAACATCTTCGTGTCGCAGACGATATCGTTGTGTTGGCCGACTCGCTAAAGAGCATACAGGAAATGTTGCACAGCCTAAATGAATCCTACCGACGTATTGGCCTTAGGATGAACTTGGTAACTTATAACTTGAACGAAACCTGGTAGGTTCCGAAAAATTCCAAGTGGAATTAATAAACCCGTTCGATGCCCTAGATATGTCGGAAACTACAATGGCAATTGACGAGGCCATGTGTGGTGGGATTGGTTGCATGCAGGACGTGGGTGAAGAGTATTGTAGAAGTAAGTATATCTTTCATACAGATAGTATGTTGGCATTGCTGATTGCAGAATACATAGATAACACTTAAAGAAGTCTTCGCGTAGTTTTTATGTAGTCTCATTTTGACGCACACACTTGATCAGCCTCATATTTACTGTAGGTATATTTAAGAAAGTACACATTTCCAGAGTCTAGCAGGTTATAGTAAGTGTTCCCACCATGGTTCAAGCCAAGTGGAACTCAGTATCCTGGAGTAATCCGAGACACCTTGGCCGAAGCCAATTGAAAATAGTAAACAGTGGCGGCGCTTTAACGCACGGGGTAAGGGGCGGATGGAAACCTCACCCCGTTGCACTGTCCCAAGTCGGTGGGATTGTCCTGTGGTGCGGGAGAACCCCATCTGGGGAGGTGGCGTCGGTCCCTTCGGGGGCTGACTTGTCGTCGAGGTGCCCTGATGATTGCTGTTCCGGGGCACATCACCATAGGCGTCACTGGTGGCACTCGCGGTGGTTTTTGTGGGTATTCGGCACTATATAATGTGCCGCGACTCCCACACACCACTGGACTCCACCCAGAGCCAGTGAAAGCGTCTAAATGCGTTTCCCCGCGACAACAAAAAAAAAGGTTGCAATAAGTGTAAAAATTTAAATAGTGAGACAATAAATTACCATTTTTAAGAATAAAACTGTTTACGAAAAAAATATACGATAAATGAAACTGTATATATTTCATTACACACAGAAGCTGATTACATGACACATTACAGCACTACATTAAACATATCTATTTTTTTTTTCAATATTGATATTTAGATATTGAATAATTAATAAGTATATTTTCTTAAGGGTAGTCAAAGTACATTATTATGATTAAAAAATAACAAATGCAAATCAAAATCAGGTACATTAAGGTTAAGGGATACAAGTTGTATATTGTTAAGCTTATGACAATTCAGTAGGTATATTTGTCTTATAGGTGTTTATTATATATAACTTATTTAATATGTAATTAAATATTTAAAAATTTTTATTTGGAAGTGGATGACAATTTAACAATGCAGAATAAATAACAAAATGCTTGAGTATAGTGTCCACTTGGTGTTGCCATACACTTTTTTAAATGAATAATATTGGAGCTGACAAAACGGACAATGGATGTCATCTATCTTGAAGCAAATGATACCAATAGTCGTATAATCATTTGGAATGAAGAGGTCACACTTAGGAACATGTAGACCACTCTTTAAATTGCACTGAATATGTCCTTTTTTGGAATAAAACTAAGTATTTTAAATGTGGTTCATTGTGGCTTCACTAGATATTTATTGAATGTTTAACAAAAAACAAGTGATTATAAAGAATAAATAGATATATTTTTAGTAATAATTCTTACTCTTAGTTGATTTTAAATTCAATGATTTCCATTTAATTTTTTTTTTGACATTGTTAATCAATAAGTATAAAATTTGTTCCAGAAGGGCAGCAGAAGTTTACCCTTACTGCCTGGTCCCCTGACATGCAGATTATAACACTTCTAGTGTCGATCACTATATGGATACCAAATACAGTAGGTGCTGTGACCTCAAGGCTCCATTTACACATTGAAGATTTCTTGATAGAGGAAGCAAATTATTTCAAAGATATGCACATTTATTATGACAATATTATTTATACATAGGACAAGAATATAATCAGAAAATTCATGACAAGAGCTATTGATCCCAATGGCCATTAATAAGTGTAAAAAAAATCAATTAAGTAAGTGACCACCTACTCCTCTAAATAAAGCAAGTGAGCAGAATGAGTATTTGATTGCTCGGCGAAATTTGAAGGGAAGTTCTTGCAGCAGTCAAGCAGACGGTGCTAAAAGATACAAAACAATGTCCAATCAACCAACAGGTGTCGGTGTATGCCGTTTAGCGCATTGCGTCTCACTTACCGCCATGAGCTCAAAACTCATTGTGCTAACTATACAAGTTTTACAGACCCAAATTTCGAGATAAAATCTATCACTTTTATTTGTACTTATTATTATTTACTTTTAGTATATTTGTAAAATCATAACAGTCTTCAACGAGAACAATAAATTAAATACTATTGCAAGCCAATTTGATATTTCAACATTAATTAAATCTATAAATCTACATTTAACATTAAGTAAGGAAACTTTAAATGCTTTGCATAAACAATACTGAGTAATGCTCCAAGTACTACGTGAAGCTATACTGGCTTAATATTTCTAAATCGTCTAACAACAGCTTCTAACAGCAGCACATACAATTCTTCCTTATTATGAACTATGATACAAATCTACAATTTCCTACTAATTTCTTATATACTTATCCAAGCAAAAGATTCATAATCTCAGCCTATTGTTCGATGTATTTATACAATAACAAATATGTATATTAGTTTATAAATAAAATTTCCTACAACTAAAGGATTAACATAAGAAAATAAGTAGTTGTGTATTCAACAAATTAAGAATGTGAGATCATAAATAAAAACAAGTAAAACCAAGTTTATCAAAACTTAAAATAGGTATCTAAAATATACATTTATCTATTAGCCTTGTATATAATCTATATAGATTATCTATATACTTGCACGCCCTAATAATTTTTTTTCATTATCACAGCTGCAGCATGTGAATTTTAAATTATATTTGTTTGAGAGCGAATCCGTATCCGACTGCCCCATTAACTCTTTCGGACTTGAATGTATAAGGCTGTTTTTAAGCCGCGTCTAGGAATCAAGAGGCAGTTCTAGTAAAAAATCTGCCTATTGATTCAGAAGTAACTTTAGAAGCAGTTCTTCCAGCATAGAAACGGCGTCACCATCGCAATGTTTCTCGGATGTTACTAAGCGAGTTATTAGCGATTGTTTAATTCAACTTAGTTGTTTTTGCTAACCAGTTTCTTTTTTTTACTTTTTTTAATGATTATAAAAATAAGAATAATTGTAACACACCCAACATTAGGCTATTGGATTTTTTTTACATATTTGATCTAGGACGTGCAGGCAAAGGAGGTGGTGCGCCTTGACGCGCAGGTACTGGTGGCGGAGGGCCAGTAGGCGGGGGCGTGTCACTAGCGGGGAGCGGAGGTGGCGCACAATTAGGAGGAGGCAGGATGTCCTCCGATGCCGATTGTGGCGCTGATTTTGCTGTAGGCGATGTAACGGGTGCCGTCTCTTGTAGGGGCGAAGGACGCGGCGGGGGTGGTCTGGCAGGAGTAGGAGCCACTCTTGCAGGTACCAGTGGCGTTGGAGACGGAGCTGGAGGTCTGCTTGGCTGTTGCCTGCGAGGCGTTGGCGGTGCAGAGCGCAGAGGGCGATCCACAGGAACGTCGCCTACTAATGGCACTGTATTATTAGTGCAAAGGTTTATTTCCGATCTAACAATATCAACCCAATTTGGGGACTTCAATGTTATGGATAATGGAATTGAGCATACAGTTATAGTGCCTTTCTGAACTGCACTTAGTGCATGTTGTCCATCTCGAAATGTGATGCTTAAAGTATGTTCATCGATAAAACGCACAAGGGTCACCTCTCCAATAGTTGCTAATTCTTGCAAAACACCGGACATAACATTATCGTCAATAACTGAATCATCGTCCATTTCCCGCAAGGGTTGAATCAAAATGCTAGCATCTGGGGGGCCCAGGTCTTTTACTACTTCATAGAAGACTTCCATGCACTTCGTATAACTGACTTGCAAAACTTCCACTTCCAGTAAAGCAATGACAGGACGGTGATCACTTTGTTTAAGCTCAGCACGCCCATAATGCAATAGCTTTCCAGCTGCTAACTCAGATGCAGTTTCAGGGTCAATGGTGTGTCTTCTACTTCTCCACAAAACACGGTCCGTCCAAGCTGGAGCTCGACATTTTTCACTAGTGTCATAATCATCACTAAATAAATCATATTTATATGTTGGCAGAAAAGTTATTTCCCCTTCAAAACAATTCTTAAACACTAATTCTTGTGACTTCTGTCGTATTAGTTGATCTTGTTCCAATAGTCTCTGCATATTTTTCTGTGCAGCCAGTAGACGTGTTTCTTCTTTGTCTAAATCAATTCTATAGTTAAAGTCTCCACACCAAAAAACATAATCATGTGAGTATAAAGACCGGCCCATTGGAAATGCAACTTTTCTAGTAATCTCAGTATAGTCTGCATTACGCTCAGACACTTGTGACTGACCTGCTGCAAAATGTGCACAAACAAAACAAAGGGAGGTACCATAAATTACCATCCTTATTGCCACCGCCCCTTTATTACCTGTCGCTCCCCCAAGACCAGTCTTTACTGAATCCAAAGCTACATCTCTTATATGAGGAATTAAATCTTTTCTCACAAACACAAATAGGCAAACTCCTACTAACTGGTGGCTCGACAAAAGAGTATATGAGGCTTCCCTACATAAAACTTTTTCTAGTTCCTCGCTCCAAGCTCTGGCATTGTCAGAGCTAGCAGCCATTATATTACTAGCATTTAAATCTACAATTTCCTGAAAACCAATGGCAAAAATGTCAGAAGGATGATCTTGTAAATTTACAGTATTTACTAATGCCGAATTTGGACAGTCTAGTAACCAATCAGCTAAGGACACATCTTTGTATGCAAGGCTTCTAAAATGTTTTCCTCCATTTACATTATATGTACCTATGGTAATGCGAATATTGGAAGGTTGTGTAAATTCATGGGCTCTTCTGCACATTTCTCTTAGCACTGGAGTAGAAGTGTGTAATATAGTAGATGGGAGTAATATTCGAGTTCGATCTGACAGTTCAGAATTCAAAGCTGAACCTAATAGTAATATATCAATTGCTTCCTGTTTGGAATTATCTAACAAATTGTTTTGGATTGTTCTTGCTGCAGACCGAGCACCGTCTATCAATTTCGAGCCACCTTGTATTGCTCCAGTACCTGCATAAATTTTTGATATTTCATTTCCATTGTTGACCCACATCTGTTTGAAGACTTCCTCAAATCTATTAACATTCTGTTTCTTGTCAATACATTGTAACAGTAACAATTGGATGGTAAGCATTTCCAAGCCTATAAAAGTTTGTATACAGTTTGTTCTATCTAAACAATCCAAACAATTAGTGCGTACTACACCTTTTTGGATATTGTAAATATCCATTCCTTTGGCACTAAAGATACTGATATGATCATAATACTTTTCAATAATTTTTTTGAACTTGGCCAAAGCATTCTCTATGGACGAAGCCTTCACTTCTTGGTGATAATCAAAAATTAACTGCAGAACATCAGCATGTACAGACTCATTGAGATGCCTTTGAAAAGCATTGCTCAAATTGGCTTCCCCTTCACTCCCACCAATCAAACTTGAACCAAGAAGATTTACAACAACTATTGAACCATAGTTACGTTTCAATTGCGAGAAATGTCTATCACATGCACTGGTTGATGCATCAAAACCTCTTGACATTTTCACTTTATGAGATCCAACTTGGATACCTGGCTGCTCCCAATAAAGTGGTACTGAACCTCTGGTTTGAATGTATGAAGCAACAGAATCATCAATATATATGGCTTGCTCAGTTTCTACAAAGTTAGCAACATTGCCATCATCATTACATCCTCTCACATTGAACCTTGTTCCAGCTCTTTCACAACTCAGTCTAGAGATTAGGACGGCCCTTGCTTGTCTGTGACCAACATAAATTGTTCTAATTTCGACTGAACCACAAATAGCTCTAGTGAGCCATTCATCACAATCAATACCAAATCTTATGAGATGTATAAATAGTGTTCTATTCCAAAAGAATCTATTATCAGGACTCGCACCTTTGCTTTTTCTTTGTGCACAGAGAGTCAAATCAAAGAGATTATCATTAGTTTTAGCAGAGTTCCATGAGAAGTAAAATGTACCAGAATTAAGTAATTTTCTAACTTCAGAAACTTTGTCTTCTCCTTGTGTGTGATAAAATAGTGGCAATAGTTGAGTATGAGTAATTTTAAAGACTTCAACATCCCCTACCTTGCCAATGGACGAGCAGCCAACTACGAGGACAAGATACAGCAAGCAGTTATCTCCAGAATTTAACTGCAAGACACCTAAGCAGCCGTACGCATCAGTGATTTTATGGTACTGTTTACGTAAAGTGTCCGTCTCTTGACCCGACAATGATACAACGGCCTGGGACTCGAAAAGCAATGATGTATCTTTGTTTCTATGTTGTAATATAATACTGTATGGATTGGGCGGTGACGATTTTTCGAGAACTTTAAATCCTTTTGACATAGCCATGGCTGCAAATTACTGCATTTAGTGCAGCCACTAGCTCTTTTGTGAATCGTGATATATCTGCAATGTTAAGATTTGCGTATCATAAGATATTTTTTCCACTAATTGTCACTGAATGTTCTACTTTCCACGATTTATCTACAGGGCAATAAAATTATAATCGGGAAGCCCTTCGAAGCCAAGAGTCGACTTTGCAAATTTGCTATTGACTATCGTCAAAACTCAGATGTCCCTGGTTAAATGTCAATTATTTTGCTTTTAAATTTACTGTTTGTTGAATACATAGAAAAGGCGTAAACTGAAATGTCATGTCTTTAGATAAGTGTAAAGAATATTATATTGGTCGGATATTATTATACATTTCTGTTTATAATCCATCATTCCTTTATTCATCGTTTTGTTATATTGACCACCTTATATAGTTACACCGTATATATTAGTTACTTTATTTGTTATAGATTTAAATGTTTTAGGGCATATTTTTAAAGTAATAATACTTGTAGTACTATATAAAGTGGTGGAATCCAGTGCGAGCTTCAACAGGTCACGGTTAGCTCTTTCCAGTATAGCTTTTAGTTAATATTAATTGCACCACACCCACCTTCTTATCTATATGTATACTTACAAATAATGTAAAGCTGAAATTTGTTTGTTTATCTCACGAAAAGGACGGAACCAAAAAAATATTTTTATGTTGAGTATTCCTTTAACGAGGGAGGCTATATGCTATAGCCCATATACCATGACGCTACGACTAATAGGTATGGAGTAACGCGGGTTAAACAGTAGTGCAGTGATAAAGACGTAAGAAATAATAAGAGTTAGACTTTACATGAAAGTCGTCTAATATAATAAGACCACTCCTCTCTCACAGTAATATGTCGAAAATAAAGAAGATATGTATAGAATTTATTTTTCCAACCACATATTATGAAGTAAATGCCAGGTATATATCGCACCTTTATTAAAACAAAGAAATAACCAAAAATCCTATTTTGTGGGTAATCGCATTTAAAGATTTGACTCCTAAGTCATTTTGATTCTAAAATTGATAAAAAAGAAATGGAAGAAGCTGGTTTAATCCTAAAACTAGCAAAAGATAATGCAATTTATAAGCTATATGTTGTTATACAACACTATTTTATTAACAATTATATATATATAAATTAAAATGTAACTTTTTTAACATTTAAAAAAAAAGTTCCAATTTGTTTCATTTTTTTTATTATAACAAGAAAAAATTGGTATATATGTGAAAAATTCAATTTTGTTTTAAAATCTTTTGTAATACAGTGCATTATAATAAGTTATTATGAATTATTCCTATATTAAATAATAGACTACAACGATTTTTTCTCAATTCCAATAATACCTTTTAATGTAAATAATAAACATCCCCAAACAGTAAAAATACAATGATAGCATACGCTTAATAACTTTTTATACTAAGAAACAAAGTAAAAATAATTATCATGTAAATAATACTTTTCCTTCATCTAAATTTCAGTATTGCGTTATAATGGCACAAACTAGTCTAATCATTAGTTTAATGAGATATCTCAGCTATAACATTTTGTCGCGAGCAGTGTTCCTTGTCACAAATATAATATGATGACCTATGGCACCGAAACATGGCCTCTTACTGGTCCGCAAGGTTGCGGTAGCTCAACGGGCTATTGAACGTGCTATGTTGGATGTTTCTCTGTCCGACAGAATTCGTAACGAAGTCATAAGGCAGAGAACTAAAGTATCCGATATCACGCGACGAATATGCTCGCTGAAGTGGCAAGGGGCTAGTCACACACTGAGAGGAACAGATGGCAGATGGCCCGTAAGGTTCTGGAGTGGAGGCCTAGTTTAGGAAAACTAAGTGTTGGTCGACCGTTCACCAGGTGGGAAGACGATCTCAGTGCAGTAGCCGGCCCGGGATGGATGCGAGTAGCAGGATCGGTCGTCTTGGCGTTCATTGAGAGATGCCTATGTCCAGCAGTGGACCGATAATGGCTGATAGTTAATGAATGAAAAGGAGACTACGATATTTGTAAAAATTTTATGCAACCTGAGGTACTGAATTATTACTATCATTATTATCTCTTACTACACTGTAACCTAATATACGAAGCTAGTTAAAAAATTTGGTACAAAGTAAATCAAACATAAAATATATAAGACGTATTTTGTTTTACACTTTGATAATTGTAAAGGAACCAGCTTTTCATTAGATTAATAAGTCGTAAGGCCCAATATGCCTTGTGGCTACTCGTTTATCCCCTCGTTAAAAAAATTTGAGAACGATATTATTATAAAAGCTTGCATAGAAAGATGCGATTAAACCTTTAGTAATTAGTTTCTTTAAATCTTTTTTTATGGGTAATAAATTCTTGTGTTCCTGTGTAAACCATTTGCGGAGTTAATTCTGTTGTTTTCATTTTTTTATTTTATTCCTCACATCTACTTCTTTAAGGTTTTCCTCTTTGTATGAAGTTTTATAAAAAAATAGTAGCATGCTCTTTACTCATTTTTTAAATTTTTATCTCATTTCCTCCCCAATTCTTCTTGTAGGTTCTTCCAATCATAAAATGAATCAAAATTTCAGCCGTGTACATTTATAGGAGGCTTATTTTTTTAGATTTTTTTATTAAAGCTACGCACTGGTCAGGTGTGGATATCGGCCCGATTTCAAGTTTTTTTAATTTCCTTCTCAACAAGGCTATGATCGCTATCTGCTTCATTTTGGGTATGGCTCCGTATTAAAAATTTGTGTTCAATGGTTTTTATTTTCAACGATTGGATAGCAAATAAATAAAGTGTACCTATATATTTATTTTTATTTTGGCCGCAGCAAGTATCGGAATAATAGACAACTTCCTTTTCGTCCTCGTCTTCTTCACTTATATTTATTATAGGTTATATATAGTTATTGCGCCTTGGGCGCTCTTCATTTGTATACTTATATATTGGCCAGATTTCTATCATGCATGGACAGATATAAGCTTTTTGCTTTTCCAACTACCCAGAACTTACGGAGAAACTCATTGCTGGGATATATTTTTTTTGGTTTCGATGAAGATGCATGGTTTTCCAGTGTTTCGTGGACGTTTTTTTTATTTTGGATTTTTTAAGGATTTCTAACTCGCTTATGAGCAATATTTTTGGAGATGATGTTGAAGCTCTATCTAAATTCAGAGAATTAGTTGAAGAAACTGAATGATCGAAAAAATATTTTCTCTGTGTTGTAGCGGTTACATATTCATAATTTGGATCGTTATCACTAAGATCGACGTCGCTTTCCACACTATACAAAGTAAGAGAAATACGTTCGTTCGTATACCTAAAGACTTAGTTAACATAAATCATTAGAACTTCCAGGATGACGGACTTGTAAATAAGACAACCAAAATTTAATCAATATAATAAATATTTTATTACCATATTACATATGAACATATTTATTGTAAAGAGCTATAGACGAGGCAGGGACCGTCGCTCTGCCGGTTTTCATCTGTACGTAGTTATGGTATATCCCCTTGGCGGCTTTAGTGACGGTGGGCGGTATGACGTCGACGGAGCTGTCTATGGTGAAGGCGCTGCTCACCGTCATGGCGATGTGTATGTCTGGCTTGTACTGCGGGTTCGAACGGCGCTCGAAGTTTACGTAGCGTTTGTATCTGTGGGGAATACATGCAATAAATTTGACAAGATTAAAAAGAAAACATTTCAAAATATTTATTAGTCACACGACCTAAACAAATTGTTACTTTTAATTCCGTTATGGGTTTGGCTTAAAACAATTTAAATATACCGCGGAAACGCTCATCAAGCTAGCGTCGAATATACAATGTCGATGAGCTTCAGTGACGTCACATGAGTTCATAAGGGCGTGTCGGACGCCCTTGATATTTTAGGGTAACATAAAATAGTAATAAATTATATATACAACATTAAGCATCCTGCCACATGTGATGCCCTTTAGCAGGAGTCAGAGATATTATCGTCTCTGAGTATGTCACGTCATCGTCAAGACACGTTCGACGACGTGACGTCATCGACACCAACTGCACAGATTGACAGATATTGTTGAAGAGGCGCGGAGCACTCACACCAACATGTCCCGCCTGCTGGGCTCATTGACCTCTACGTCTCGCTGGGCGGGCGGCGGCGCCTCCTCCGAAGTCTCGCTGGGTCGGCGGGTAGCCGCGGCCGGGGAGGGCAGGCGACCACTCGGGGCGGAGCTGGTCAGGTCGTCGTCTGACGACGAGCCGCTGTTTGAGCTAGACACGAGGCAAATGATATTTTTAGATGTGATGGTAAGGACGTTTATTTGATCACTTCGGCAGTACATACAGTCGCGCATACGCGTCCAGTTGCGCGTCTGTGGTGTAAGCGCGTAGATCACTTGTGTGCTCGACTATACTATAATATAATTATATTAAGAGGACTATATGTACGCACTATCAACGTCATGTGTTAGCCGTGCGCGCGACTGTACTCACTCGCTAGAGTTGTTGGAGATGGAGCTGGAGCGGCCGCTGATGACGGGATTCACGGAGCTGGGCCCCTTGAGCCCCGCGCGCCCGCGCACCACGAACGGGCTGGCGCTGCCGGAGCTGGGCGCCAGGTCGCGTAGAGAGTGGCACATCTGCACACAAATACCGTATACTTTTAAATAAAACCCTTTATTTATAGATGTTATAATCTTCTTTTTTCTTTTATAGAATAAGGGGGGTAAACAAGAAATCAGAGCCTTTTTACGAATACCGACGCCCATGAACATCCACATAATTATTATGCCGATGTCCTCCTTCTCACCCATGGGCCAATCTGTAATTTTGATTCCATTTTGATTGCCAGCTAGATCGATAGAATTTCTTAGGTTGATTCATCACTGTCACGTGACAGTCGCTTTGAGAAGATATCTAAATCATACAACATTTCCTCGTATTAAGTTTCGTCTATCTAGTTAACACGGTTTATTCTTACGAGGTTTCACTTCAAAAGTCTTTGCATACATATAATGTCTATGGTCTACTTCAACAGTGTCTATATTTCGGGAGGTGTAGTAGGCGCATAAATGTTTCCATATATAAGCGTGTTTAACCGTAAACGATTGTTGTTCCGACGGATTGGATTTTGTTTCATCATTCACTTCGGGGCTCTGGTATTCTCAAGGCTGCTTCGCTGTTTGGTACAGAACATACCTCATTCTGAACTCGAAGCTCTCTAGGAAGAAGGTGTACCCGAAGGTTCTGTTGTACTCGTGCTAGGGGTCGACCATCTCCTAACGCCGCTGTCGTGCATGCCTATGATTTCGCACTCGCCTTGAACTCGAAGCTCTCTAGGAAAACGGTGTACTCGAAGGGTCGGTTGTACTCGTGGTAGGGGTCCACCATCTCCCTGGCGCCGCTGTCGTGCATGCCAATGATCTCGCAGCACAGCTTCCGCATCTCGTTGGTGGGGCGCGGCAGGTAGCGCACAATGTCGTCGTCCCACCACTTAGTTAGCGACCTGTCAGATTATACCATTATTTATTTGGCTATAATGCAAGCGCAGAAATACTAAGAGAGCTTGGTTTTAACAGAGAGGTTATTTTGTGGATACAATCCGATGCAAGCCGCAGACTGGAATCGACATGTCACGAGGAAACGTCGTCGCCAGAAGCAAACCTGTCGGCACTCTGCTATAGCCGAAGCCAAGAATATACAACCGGTCTAATGTGGAACGAAGTGCAAGGCCCAAATTAGACCGGAATGACGTAAATAAATTAAGAAAAAATTACAAAAATTATACAGTCTTAAAAATATCAGCTATAAATCTGTCAAAACGGATCGACGCAATTAAATTACCATGAAACGATGAATAGGAGATATCTATTTATTTCTAGATCTGCAGGCCTACAATCGCTTTTTAGTATATACGTAGATAAGACCAAAAAAGACATGAGTTAAATTGTACAACACAAAAATAGCCGTGGGCGGAATATGAAATGTTACACATTACAATAAAACTACTTTTAAGTATGTTATCGCGGTTTATTTAATGAAATTGTAAAATAATTAAGTTACGAAATAAACCGCGACAAAATCCGTAATAATGGTTGTAATGTAGGGACCTCTAGTAAAGCTATGGCGTACCTCGTGTTGGGTATGTACACGGCGGTCTCGGGGTGGTGCAAGTAGTAGTCGGTGGGGTAGTCCCAGATGGGTGGGCGCGCCGCGTGCGGCACGAACAGGCCCAGGAAGAGGTTCATCGTGTTCTGTTTCTCCGCGTCGGAGAACGTGTTCGAATAGTAGCGGCTCAGAGTCTGCATGATGTCGTTGCCGTGAGACGACCAGGGCGCCGTCTTGCGGTACGTTTTTATTCTGGAACATAAAGGGAAGGCTCCATTGAAAGCTGCAGATTTAGTGGAGGCGGGGAATGAATCCTACGACAGTTTTGGAAAACGCCTGCAGAAAGCCCAAAGAACATTATATTATAAATCAATGAATATTAAAGCTACCGGATGGCCAGAAGCCATAACTCTCAAAGATGTTACGGCCGACAACGTAGCCGATGCTGTTTACAACAACTTCCTTCGCGTATCAGCACAGATCAAGGACGCCAGTTCGAGTCACAATTATTCACAAATATCACCAAACGAATCGGAATCAACAAAATTCACTTTCCATCCTCAAGCTAACGGAAAAGTAGCACAATGGCACAGAACATTAAAAGCTGCCTTAATGGCGCGGGGGAACACAGAAAACTGGAGTTACCTACAGTTTTACTAGGGCTCAGAGCCAGTTTACGTGACGATCCAGAGATTTCACCTGCGGAATTAGCCTACGGTACAACGCTCAAACTGCCCGGAGGATTTTTTGAACCTGCAAAACCATACGATGACAATTTTTTTTGGTAAACTTGAGACAATATTTTCAAGAACTATCTTCCATTCCAAAGAAACCAAACACACAAGGGAATATTTTCGTAAATCCTGCATTACAATCATGTTCCCACGTATTCGTGCGTTGCGACCGTGTGCACCAAACGCCTAACATCGCCTTACTCTGGACGCTATAAAGTCCTTGAGCGAAATAGCCGGCAGCTCGAAAATAATCTCCTTAGACAGACTTAGCCCGCATTCATGCCTCACGATGATGATGCTTCAAGCATGAAGCCAACAATCAAACATAAAGAAACAGACTCATTATCAAAGTCTGGTCAAATGAACTCGTCATCTCCCTAACAAGTTAAGCACTTTAAAACACGACCCGGACGTCTCATCGAGCCGAGAGTACAATTTATGCTCTAACAATAAATAGGTGCATATTATAAGTCTAGTTCTAAGCCTATATCTACTAAGAAGATGCTATATACCACTGTATAGAATTTTTTTATAACTTTCATTTTCATATCCTTAGCTACTCACTATTGTTAATGTGAATGTTCTTTTTAAAAATGTAACCATTTTTTTTTTCAAGAGGGGGTGTGTCTCGGGAATTTTTCCTTTCGCTAGATCCCGCATGCGCCTTAATCACTGGGATGGTTGGACTGGATGGGTCTGGTCTTCCAATTCGATTTCGCTTTGTAGCTTTTGTAGTTGACGGCTCTCCGATTCATCGTAGACAATCAGGAGTCTGGCTTTTAACGCTTCGAATCTACTAGACTGTGGAGGCTGTAGCAGTATATCGGATACCTGCTCTAAGGCATGCTAACCTAACCAGGTGACAAGTAGGTAAGGCGCTGCGGGGGTAATACCTGCTCTATCTGTACGAACCCTAAGCGAGGCTGATCGCTCCAAAATTCAGGGATTCTTGTGGAAACATTGATGACAGCCACCTCTGATGGCGGTTGGCGGCAACTGTGCTGTCGTGCTCTGAAGCTGCTGCAGTATTCAATTTTCGTTAGCCGCTGCGTTGTCTGCTGTGTCGGCTGAGTCTGCTGTCGGGTGTGATCATCGCTTGTTGTTTGATGAAGGCTGAATCCCGCGTGAATGTGCGCCTCCTGAAATCTCAAATCGGTGGAATCCGCTGGTGGAAAGCCGATATGAACGTGCGATCACGGGAATCACGTCGGTTAGGATCACGTCCGGTTAGATCACGTCGGTTTAGATCACGTCGTGGTCAACAATTTGAATCTGGTTGCCAATATTACACCTGTTCTGTGGTGCTGGTTGCGTGGTACGTTATTACCGTGGTTTCTGACTTCAAATAAAATACGTTCCACTTAGTTACTATATTATATTATTGAAATGAGAGTCAGTTTACAAGTTCCTTCGGGACAGCTTGTTACGAATTAGTTGTTAGTAAGTTACACGTCTTTACTCGACAGCGGTTGTGCAGCGACTTGTTGAATATTGCAACGAATATCTTATTAAATCAATTAAATCAATGAAGCGGTATGGTCTAAGTCGGTTAGCGGGAAGAGTTCCATGTGGCTTCTGACCATTTCAAAGGAATAAGATATTTTGCGCAAGACAATGAGTTTACTTGGAAACAAAAGGCATGCGTCTAATTTATGAGCGTGCTTTACGATAGTGTTAAACTAAAATCTTAAGAACAATTAACAAGTGTTATTTCGAGTAAACAGTGAACGCACATTTGTCGAGGGTAAGGTCGCTGCACTACGTATGATTCTTTCTACAGAATTGTTTACTACATAAATGCATTTTTTTTGGCCCACTGGTGACTGCTAACATCCATAAACATCCGCATCGCACAAACAGTTTGCATTGCATATATGTTACTATACTTAACTAAGTTCTCTGAATAGGACACGACAGGGTGCCATCATTCGACTCCGCCGGTTTGAAGCGAACTACTGCGATCCAATTCGATTTGTAAGCGGTATTGGCCCTATGCCACGGTCAGGGTGTACCTGTGCACCAGCTGCGAGCCGCCATACTGCAGCGCCAGCGTGTCGCCGTGGTCCTCGTACAGCCCCTCCAGCAGCCGCGCGCAGTCCGAGTCGAACTCCACCACCGGCTGCGCTATCAGCCCCAGCGCGTAGAGCTGGACACCAAACTGTTCTTAATACTCGTGATGGGCGTAACTCGAGCCC
>JAFELO010000593.1:778488-842403 GCA_017140195.1 Eumaeus atala | reverse complement strand
AACACAATTGATCATCCGTGGGTCTCATTACAAGTATGTTTTTGTATAACTCAATTGATCATCCGTGGGTCTCATTACAAGTATGTTTTTGTATAACTCAATTGATCATCCGTGGGTCTCATTACAAGTATGTTTTTCCCATAGAAACTGTCAAAAAAAAACCCTGTGATAAAAGAAATTATAGAGTTCATTATTTGACATGAATCTCCTATATAATATATAAAACTCACTTTAAAAAACATATAGCTCATATTAAACACAACAAAATCTGCGGTCTGTGAACATGCTGAAGTTGGCCCCTGACATTACACTAGATTTCATAAAGCGCAAATCTTCACAAGGGAACGCCAATCCCTTCCTACGATGATCCGTGAGGCTATTAAAATTAAAAAACATTCAAATTTCAATAGAGAAAATGGAGAGGTTCTTCCCGCTGCTTGGGACCCAGTGGTAAACATAATCAAATCAAAAACTAAACGTAACACCTCAAGACTACGAGACTGTGATAGGTAATTTTGTTATCGTTAGGTAAAAATTATATTAATTTAAGGTTAAAATTACATTAATCGGAACAACTGAATAATTATAAATATTCCGGTAGTTTTATTATAGTATGACATCAGGGCACCTGTCATCCGTGACCATGGTTGCTGTAAAGCTTCTGAAAATATATGAATTTCAGCTTGATAATTCCTCGCGTTCGTGGAAACTGAAAGCCAACTGACTGATAGTAAAATGATCATTTGAGTGTCATTTATAATTTTGATGTAAAAAACCGTAAATTATAGTGTAATAGTGTAATTCCCACTTATTAAGATAAGTAATATACAAATATTTCACTTCCAATTGTTAAGTTAGCTATAATTTACAGTTAAAGTCTTAAAAAGGTAGAGTTAGGTATAGTAGGAGTGTTGTAGTAGAGTCACTACTACGTCGATTGTGATCGTTTTGCCTTTTATAGGTTAGAATAATCAAACGTCTACAGCCTGCGGTGAAGTTAAGCTGGGTTGGCTTTCCCGAGTGATAGCGGGATGTGACGCTTGCGCGGCAGAGCGCGGGAGGGCGCTGGTGTCGCAGTCGCGCCAGTCGCCAGTGCGTCGTCGAGCCCGCGCCACCTGTCGAGCGTCCCACGGCACCGGACCATAGACGATCGTTACAAAAACACACCGCACCGCCTCCATTATGACACCTACTATTTGATCCAAGTGCAACACTACATGTTTAAGTGATGACTTCGGTGTGACGCTTCATTGAACGAAGCACGGTGAACAACCGGTTGAGATAGGGAGGCTGCGTCTGCCTCGCGCCCGGCTGTTGTGGAATGCGGCAATTTTAACTACTGCGGACCTCAGGACCCATATACGAATCGGCATTGACATAAGGTAAGACCCAGCTTTCGTCCCATTCTCATATGCTTCCATAGCCAATACAAAGCTAGACGTAGTACAGCAGCTGTTTAAAATTTAGAAACAATTATATTTTGTAGTGAATCAATTATCATTTATTCCAGATCATAGTAAAATGCATCAAATATGGATGGTGAACTTCATTCTATTCACGCTGGTATTTTATTATATATGAACACCAGAAAGTGAATAAATAAATAAAGTGAATACTAGCAACTTAGTCTAAATTTCATATTGCATTAAACCGAGCATGAAATTAAAACAGCACACACAAGGTATTACCTAATTCTGCAAAATTGCAAATAGCCGATGTATCGCGACTCGCGACTGTGTGTGAAAATGCAGAGTATTCAACTGAGCATGTTTCCCACGCCCTATTTTAAGGCATATTTATGTAACCTTTTGTGTACACAGTAGTTAAGTATTTGATAGCAAAAGTATAAAATAAATTTCTTAAAATTACTGCATATTACATTTGTGTTACAATGAACTTTTTTTTTCGTGTTCTCTACTTCTCTGCCTATCTAGTACCTGCTAAACGTAGGATTGTAATCTATAACTTACGCTATTAAGCATGTGAAAGTACAGCCAAATTCTCGATTGTGATTTTGCTTTCCGTCGTCGAAATAAAGATTTCGGTTTACCTTTTGTAAACGTGGGATCTGTTCCGATCGATTTGTATCACACCAAATGGCGCGAGTTACCAGTTCTCTTTGATGGAACTGACGTGGTTAAAAATATACCAAGAATCATAAATTATAACCTTGTTGTATTCAAGTAGGTGCAGCTGTTAACTGAATGTAGTATACAATAAAGCAATTCACAATTATTTCTAGATAACGTAAGTGATAGATATGAAAGTGATAAATATGAAAATATTGATAATAGGTTTTCAAGTAAGATCGAGTATTACTCGGTATTAGCCAACGGGTTTTTCTTTTTGAGGTTTAACTATGTCTATAATGAAAACTAGAAGAAAACATAATGTATATGTAACTGTATAATGATATAAGAAATGCTATTTGGAATCCAATATTTGTATAGAAATACCAGAGAAGAAAAGGTAATTTATACGTAGGTAATGTCAATGCACTGGAACATTTTGTAGCAACCTCGTTATGTAAGAACGTCGTTAATAATATCATTTGGATGCTACGCCAAACCTGTATTGAGAACAAAATCTAAGCCTAAAAAATGTAAGTGATAGAATATCAATTCTTGTATTTTATCCATCATACTGGACTGGGAACCAGTTTAACGTGTAAAAATAGAAACAATTTTTTCGATTATCCGACTTCTAGAGATTGTGTCAAACCACGTTCTATAGTGCCTGATAAAAGTAGGATTATTTAAAATTATAGGATCTTTTATAGATAACTTAAAGCGTTTAAATATAATCCAGGCATTTTCCTAAACTAAATTAAGACTAAAACAACAGATCACGGAATTGAAGAGATATTAAAATAAAATAATGATGCCAACCGCCGTTGTTTCATTTATTAGGGAGAAAACCGTTATCAGTCGAGCTGTTCTTTAATAAACATAGCAAAAGACCTACTTGACCCCATCTGCCTAAAGGTCAGAGAATAACTGATATTCTATGAGCAAGGCTGCAAATTAAAGATATGCATGTGTCCAGTACACGTAGTAATTGAATTGAAGAACTTTGAAATTTGTCATCGTTAACTTACTCGTCGGTGAAGGGAAACATCGCGAGGAAACCGAAAAGAGTAGACGTAACTCAGGAGTAAAAACCTTGTGCCAGTCCAGTGGGTCAAGGATGGCAAAGAAGAACGGTCACCGTCCTATGGTGTATGATTATACAATTGAGAGACGAGTGCTATTCCTTTACCGCATAATATGATCGGAATAATATTTTTATCTATTAATAGCACTTACGGCACTAATACAGACCTAACCAGATCACACCGAAGCTCCTTAGATTAGACAATGGGACGACGTATTTAGACAAAATTATATATATAATATTATTTTGATAAAATATAAAGTGTCCATAACAAGAGTTTAGAATAGAACTTTAGAAAGTTCTATAGCCAATAGAGTTTTTTGTAAGAGGTTGCATTGCTGCCGAATTGGCTTGCACGAGCGGGGAGGTATCCCTAGCTCACATGAAAACGCTGTAAATTGACATTGTGTGTGTGGCATTTCGTGCGGTGTGTGAGTAGCCGGTGGTTCATTGGAGAGGAGGAGAAAAGGAGGGTAACGTATTTGCATAAAAATTGTAATAAAGACCACATACGTTCGGCAATTCATTTCTTTCTTTTGAACAGCACTTGACAGTAATATGCACGTAGATGTCTAGCTCCGCTCAATATATAAGTACCTATGTCCAGGTTCTTGCTGGCCAATGAATACGGGGAACTCTTTCATCTGCTTTTGGTTTATACTCACATGTGTGTGTATAAGATTAAGCAGCAATCCCTTATTTCAGTGAACGGAAAAACAATATATCAAATGGCGATAGATTCTTATCTATCGCCATTGTTCATCATATTATGATCCATTTAAAAAAAATCATTTCCAGTTATTTTTTTTTAATTCTGAAGGTAATATACAATATTCAAATCCAATACCTATTTACTGCCTATCCGCCAGAAGGAGGATCTCCACTGTTAGACGTAGGCTACGTACAACACAGGACGGCTATAGGCTGATTTCATTCATTCATGTTACCAGAAGGGTAGGTGGTAACTTCTCGCATCTTACCTTGCGGTGCCTAATTTAGACCAATGATGGAGTAGATGAAGAATTCAAACAAAATTAGAATTGTTGTTTACCTGTCCATATTTGGGTGTTTATTCGCACATCACGTGGCTTTCGCCGCCATCCAATAAAATCAAAGTTAGAATCTGGCACGTGTTTCTGTTTATACACTATACTTGGAACCATACAGGCACACACTTCCACATAGCACTAATGGAACGTGTGCACTGAGTACGGGCAAAAGCTAGCACTGAGTAACACTTATTGTAGGTTTCATTAAATTTAGCAAGGAAATTGGGCCGGCACGACCGAGGAGGTATTTTTTGTTCACATGATACATCCGAAACACACACCAGAGGACACCATGTCTGCACAACGTTTGCTGATATTTGTGGACCTCCGTTGTCCTCTAAATAATATATATGGACTTATCGCACCGCGTTAGCCCCCTCATGTGCTTAGTATCGTTAGGACTTGTGTAACTAGTACTAGACAACGGAAATATATTTAATATCATAATAAGTTTGAGAAATTCTATATATTTAAGATTTTAATTATAGTTATTATATACAATACACAGATAAACATCCATGACCTCAGCGATATTCGAACCCGCGACCTCCGACGTGACACGCGGACAGACCGTCGCGTTACGAACTGAACTAGCCAGTCGTCATAAATCATCCTCTAAAGGCTTTGTGTTCCTGATTATCCCCTTATACTATAAAAAAATTAAGAGCGGAGAGAGTTGTCTAGTGTCTGGGTGCGAAGTGGGCCCTAGTTATGTCTCACTAATATAAATATTTAGCACAAGCTGTGTATCTATTGTGCGACGTGTCTAATTAAATTATCACGCTGGCACATACCCGCTCGTCCGCCAGCCAAGTGCCAACTGCAATATATTTCTTCTTGATTTAGCTTTATTCATTTCTTCATTATCGTCTATTTATTTCATCATTCAATGATTATGGAACATTTGACGGCGTTCCGTTTTCATAACTCAGTGAGTGCCGTAATCATAACGCGGGAACAAATCGCTGCGTCGTTACTTTCATTATAATGAAATAACATGTTCTATGAGTATCATTATTGCTGTTATATAACGTAACACATGAGTACACATACAGGATAAATGAAAATTTTGTAGCCCTTTTAGTATATGTATTGACAGTTTGCAGGGAGGAAATAAGCTGAGATATATGTTTCCAAGTAGTATTATTATTATTAATTGAAAGTAAATCATATTGGAAACGTTAAATTATATTAGGATCTCTAGATCGGACATCAGGTAAATACGTGAACTTCAAACGGTAAAAACAGTCAAATTAAATTTATTTGTCAGATGATTTATAATTATTGCCCAAAAATAATATCGGTAAACGGAATTGGTCCTATATATTATATATTATTATCTAGTAATATATTACTCTTTTCTTTCCCTGAATTCATGTCGGTCTTCACTGGATGGCCGAATATAATTAAAGACTAGGATCGAAAGTGCAATAAAATTATAAAATACCTGTGATATGCCATTACGAAGCAATTTTTGGCGTATTGAACATAATTTGAAAGATGGTACGAGTAACTATTGATAACTATGTCTACAGGCGGCGGTAGTCACATCAAATGCATTTCATCAATTGCATTCCATAAAAAACTATTAAAACCATTGATTCGAGTTACTTTTATGTCTGCTTTATATTAGACTTTTTTAAACACCCACATAGAAGTAAAGGACCAGATTAATAATTTATTAATAAGTACATAAGTTTTATAAAACAGACCGGGAACAAGGTCCTCGTTATTTTAATTCTCTTCAGTAAGTAAAGAGAGAATTGCGCTGATTAATTCTCGGAACGTTGCAGCGAATGTTCTCATTTTAAAATTAATTACTTTAAAAAAATAATTAAAGAGAACTTTTGATAAACTCTAAAACGTTCGTAATTATTTAAAGTCCGCAAAAAGAGGTTAACATTGGGGAGAAGATTGATATATTTTTGAACATTTACAATTTGTTTTAGCGAATTTATGACCGGCACAGATTAGGTAAGATTGATCACTTTCTTTTAGACGGGAACCGATTTCGTGGTGCGATCTCTACCGCTCTCAATTTCTCACGCCGACGTCCCCCTGCGAACCAAAATATGCATTGTTTGTTCGGTTTACACGTTTAGAGCAGGCGTAACGTCGGCCCTACCTGCGGGTATCAATGGCGCACTCCGATGTTCCAATTTATAGACGCAATGGGGTTTCGTCAGGTTTTCTCGGAATTGTTAAGAAAAGTATATTAAATTTAAGAACATACAAAGTTTCATTTTTTTTGTTTTACAGATAAATTCCGGGTGTAACTATAGTATAACTTGTGTTTATCCTCAGCACAACAACATTTGCAAAGTGCTTTCGTTGAAATAATAAGGGCCTGTGTATATTGTTAATAGAGAACTTGGCTCGGTGCTGTGTCCCACGCCGACGCTCTGAAGCCACCGCGTCACATACACGGACGCCAGTCACCACATTACTCCGGAACTATCTATAGGTTATATGAATCATATGAACCCGTAGCTCGAAATTCCGTGTCCGTGACATTGCACGGGGTTGTCGAATAAACAAACAATTAAATTATGGTTCAGAATGTAACAAGATTGACTAAAAATTCATTAAAAAATGTAGTCCCAACCGAATTTTGGTTGTAGCGGCCACCTCTGTTGAGAAGAAGTGTTTGCTCAGACACAAGTGCACTCTCTATTCCTTCATTTTCCTACCCCGATTGAACGTACTAAAAGAACCCGATGATTTCCCCTAAAACCATAATACGGACTTCCAAATTGGCTTTGCTTCTGATAACATGATGTTGAATATTAAATGCTACAAGGAGCTTGTTTATATTTAAAACGTAACATTACTAAATAATATAAGAGCTAACAAATCTAAAATGCTCGCAAAATACACCAACAATGCCTCATGCCGTGTCGAGAATTGTGTCAAGATTTTATGCATTCACAAAAAAAATATGTACAGAGTAAGTCACCGCGGCTGGCGGCTGTTGGCAATTTCCTTGTGACAATGGAGCTTCAGTTCTCCCGGCCGGTCTTAGTGTCAAGTGTGTATGTTCTTTGCGAATTTCGTACTTCTTTACATATCTCTAACGACACCAGTATATAGTACTGTTGTTTACTGTAACATCTGTACATATTATAAAACAAAGTCCCCAAAAGCCGTCTGTAGTCGATTTTCTCATTATCTACTGAATGGATTTTCATGCGGTTTTCACCTATAGATAAAGCGATTCCCGAGGATGATTTGAGTGTATAACTGATGCACGGGCAAAGCTGGGGCGGCTCACTAGCATATTGTGTATGTACTCCTCGATACTTATTGAACTATTAAAACCGTTGTACCCCTTTTATCCCTATGTGAATGAAATCATTTCTGAAACCTTCAATTGAGATATCTAATTTTACATACTGATTAAAGGTACTAACTACCATCTTTTTAGCATTTGTGTTATTTATATAAGTAATACAATAGGGTTAGTGAACGTGAAACATGGAAGCGCCGGTCTCTGTGATATCGCGCGCCCAAGTGTTATTATCTGATCAAATAGGACACTTTGATAAAATTGCACCAACCTACTATACCCCACTTATTTCTTACTAGCTATGTTCCCCGGTTTTACCCGCGTAAAAGCTATTCATATTTTTCTAAAAAATAAATTATACTATTTCAGATTATGATTTTTGTTTGATATGACACACATGCAAACTTTCGCGTTTCAGATGATTGTAGAATTGATTGGCCCGATTGGCTCAACTAAATACAATGTTTGGCTGGGTTTCTTTCGGCTCTTCTCCATACTGCGCTAAGATTGAACAGGCGGTTGAATCATTGCCGCTCAACAAAAGACTTGTATGAATCCTATTTCGACTTCCTTTTAATTCATATCGTCACTATAGTCTATTATAGTTTATAATTACTGGAGAAACAGGATAATAAGCTCACATTAGTCGCTCGTTTTAACGGACGGGCTACTAACTTAAGCTTATTATTATTATTCTCGGTATTATAAGCTCGGGCTGTTGACAGTAACGCGTCAGATTAGACATGTCGTCGAAATAATCCTATTGCTTTTTTTTTTACACTAACCTATCATCATAATCGTTATCATAATCATCATCATTATCAGCCCCTATCGGTCCACTGCTGGACACAGGCCTCTCTCAATGAACGCCAAGACGACCGATCTACTGTTACGGCACGGAGATCGTCTTCCCACCGGTGAACCGTCGACCAACACTTCGTTTTCATAAACGCGACCTCCACTACTGTACGTCTCTGGGCCATCTGCCAGCTGTTCTTCTGAGTGTTTGACCAGCCCATTGCCACTTCACAGAGCTTATTATGTCGGATACTTTACTTCTATGCCTTGACTTTCAGAAATTAAGAGGCCATGTTTCAGCCTCGTAGGTCATCACGGGGGGAACGCATTCCTTGAAGACTTTCGTCTTCAAGCTCATCGGTATAGGCGACGTGAGAATATGACGAAGCTTCCGGACTGCTGCCCAATCCAACTGAATCCTTCTATCGGCTTCCTTCTCGAAGTTATGTCTACCGAATTACATTAGTTGCCCGAGGTAAACGAATTCGTCTACGACCCCGAGAATAGCACCATCGACATTGACCGGCCTGGGGTGAACGTGTTCGTTGAACATAACCGTTGACTTGTCCAAGTTCATCCTGAGGCCAATACGTCGGGAGGATTAATTCAGACTGTGTAACATTTCCTGCAAGCTCTCTAACGATTCGGCCAACACAATGATATCGTCCGCGAAACGAAGATGTGAGAGGTACTCGCCGTTAATATTTATGCCGCATTCTGACCAGCTCAATGTCTTAAAGACGTCCTCCATGGATTGGCCTTGTTTGACCTCCCGGTATCAGAACGGATACAAAATCGTCAGCGTCATACAATGCTCTCAGTATTTTGACGTATCGTCAATCGACCCGACATCGCTGTGGTGCTTCCAGAACAGCCCAGGTTTCGGCACTAACCTATACTTATTCCTTTTTACATCAAAGCGAATAACAGGTGGATTCTTTTAGCAAAAGATTTCAAATGGTACTGCTCGATCTTTTTCAGTTTAAGATATTGAAGGACTTATTTCAATTGTCAAACATGGATAAACCTATCTCTACTAATATTATATATATATAATGAGGGAAAATTTGACTGTTTGTTTGTTTGCATAAATTAGGCTCCAAAACAACTGGACGGTCTTGAAAAATTCTTTTACCACTAGAATACTACATTATTTGTGCTGAACGTAGGCTACATAACGTTTGCTAAAACTATTTAATCATTAGGAAACTATGTTATTGTAACTAAAGTTATATGTCTGTTTGTTTGTACACACTAATCTCCGGAACCAATGGACAGATTTGATTTGACCTATTTTTATTTTATAGCTACTGAGCATGGGCAACATATAGGGTGTAATTTGTTTTAACTGGATCATCCTCGGAAATTACAGGGAAAGAAATTTGCCACTTTTTCGATCGATTAATTACGCGAACGAAATCTAGGGCACAAGTTAATACTTAACGAACACGATACTGTAATAGTGTTGGTTTGTTTGACATAATTGATACAAATCGACAACTGCTGGTGTCGGTGTTGTCCGCGCGTCAATCGGCTGAGATTACAAAACTAGCTGCTGTAATAGCTATCAATTAGCGAGCTGCTGAGTTTGTTGTGTACGAACACAGTCATATCGGTCACGTCAGCTCGACTCGACGGAATGCAGGACCAGGTATACTTACTATAAACGTTTTTCAATTGACAGAGGTGTATCTTTGTAATAAATAAGAATTGCCATCTGGTTAGCCTCACGCAAGACATCTGTTTATTTATATATTTCAATTATTTACGAAAACCTTTCGTAGCTTTAAGAGTCTGGGTCCCAAATGCGACAAACAATATTGGAAATCTTTTTAACAGACCTGTTCTTGAGATTCGCAGGTTGACGAAGGCCACTGAGGAGATCTACACCCAACAGTTGCGAGAGTGGGTTTAGGAAGGGGTAGAGATAATACGACTTTACGACTCGCACTTGGCCGGTTTTCTTACTAAGGCCACACATGCACTGTGATCTAAATAGAATTGTCTCTGATAAGGAGATGTAACAAATAGAATTGTCTCTGATAAGGAGATGTAACAAATAGAATTGTCTCTGATAAGGAGATAATTGTCTCTGATAAGGAGATGTAACAAATAGAATTGTCTCTGATAAGGAGATGTAACAAATAGAATTGTCTCTGATAAGGAGATGTAACAAATAGAATTGTCTTTGATAAGGAGATGTAACAAATAGAATTGTCTCTGATAAGGAGATGTAACAAATAGAATTGTCTCTGATAAGGAGATGTAACAAATAGAATTGTCTCTGATAAGGAGATGTAACAAATTTAGCTACTTTAAAAGTGAATGGTTCGCTTCAGGTAAATACCATCACTGCCAGTTCCCATAATGAGCCCATCAAAGTGTATGGCGCCTTCAGATAGACGCCAGAAACACCTTTTTTATAAAAGCCCTTATTAGCAGGTAAGGCTACCTGCTACAGTTCGCCCGTTTATATTTTGTTGTATTGTTATGAAAATATTATATGTTTTTATATACTAATTTTATACATACAACACTTGCAAAACTAGTTAACTGATTGTAACTTAAAAATATTAGTTATTTCTATGGCATACGGGGAAAACGAGAAATAGAAACTTTTTGGCGACTACCGACGCCCAAAGATATCCGCATCCTAACCTAACCTAACATTATCACGCAGATGCGTTGGCCTCTTTTCCTCCTCCCCTCCATTGGGCCAACCAATGGTTAGTGCGAACTAAGAAGATATAAACATCGACACTCACTGTACCATTTTTAAAAGAACATGAATGATTGAAGGATTACATTCAATCCATCAATCATTATAACAAAATATACACAGTATAATATACAAGTCAATATATTGTATATGGTATTTGGGCTAGTTGTGTCTCGCGGTCTCGTCCTCATCTGTGCTAAAGAACCGGTCCTTCTTTTCAGAATAAAAGTTCAATTATTGTTATTCCATATTGTACTGTATCAAAGAGATGCAACATACCTTCATACAAACGTTCACAATTTAATATTAGGAAGGATTTTTTTTCGGTGGGACCTGCTAATGTTGGCGCTTGCCTCTATAGCCCGTCGGACTAGTAAGCAGATAGATCATAATCGTACCCTGTATTGTAAACTGTGCAATAATCCTACATGTTGACGTTCTTTTGTGCACTGTGTAAAGTTTTATATGAAGTAGGGTTTCGACGACCGGCCGGCTCAGTTGGTAACGTGGCGGTTAGTCCGCGTGTTACGCCAGAGGTCGCCGGTTCGAAACCCGCCTAGGTTTTTCTATAAATCTTAAGTATATATGATTTCTTAAATATATAAAAATCTTAAATATACTTCTGTTGTCTAGTACCTGTAACACAAGTTCCAAGGGCTAGGCTGACGTGGTGTGACAAGGCCACAGATATTGTTATTATTATATATGTAATATGTAAGACCATGCTGCATTGTAGCGAAATTGGGCCGGTGCGACCAGCGCTCCCTCACGCTCACAGTAGGCGTTTAGTTCAACAGAATCTAACGACAATGGCAATTACCGAAAACCTAACAAGCTTAGCCTACATCAAACAAAACCGCCAAATAAATGTATTGTTTCCGTATATCTACGCGAATATTATTCATTGTTGCGACTATTTAACGGATTCCATCGCGCTTCTTAAGATTATCTTGTGGAATGAGACAGAATCACCGTCATGAACGAATGTGGCGAAATCCTTGTGATGTTTTTGTATCAGGTATAAATAACAAGTACATATATGCTATCTATATATCCTATATATATATATATATATATATATATATATATATATATCTTAGCGGATGATATAAATTCGCAACGCGCCCATGTCAGACAATATACCCACAATAATCACTGCTGGGTATATATGTGCACGCATAGAGACAAGTATACATACATACATCATCACTTTAAAAACACGATCGTCCGGCGCAGCTACTGATAATGAACGACCGACGAACGTTATCTCGGCTGTTGTAAAATATTGTATGGATGTCTATTTGTTCAATATACGGAACCGGTTTCAGCTCGACATTTTGTTTAGAAATTTACAAACAGGTACACCGTCGTAGAGTATTTATGCTTATAGAATATGCTGTTCAGACCGAGATCTAAATTATAATATAATAATATGTGATATAGTGAGGACTCATGCTACAAATGTTAATAATAACAACGGAAACATCGATTTATAAATTTAGGAAATATCATGTATTTAACATTTTTGTTATAGAATATTACATCCATAACAAAGGCGGGATTCGAACCCGCGGCTTCTGGCCTGACGTGCCCGGCATTATCGCTACGTAATCACTGGGCCAACTGGTCGTTAAATGTTATGAATGCGAAATCTAAATGTTATTAATGCAAAATTGTGTTGGCAGCGATACGCTTACCTTAAATAATTATCGAAATGCATCCTTCCCATCTGCGAGAAAGGAGGGTCCGTCACCCTATCGACTACGATCTCAACAAGACCGTCGCCAGACGTGTCGTTTAGACACAAATGAAGCGACACGTCCGACGGCATAAAGCATTCTAAAAAAGCAGCGATGGATGAGGAGAGCCTTCCTCGCTAAATAGGATGGATGCTAAGCACAAAAGACCGGTTCCGCAGTATACTATTGAAGTGTCAAGCAACTGTTCGATACCTAACTTTTGATTACTACAAAAATATTTATAATTCATTACTTCTAAACTTTTCCTGTGAAACCGAAATTGTAGTCTATTACCAGCGAAGTTCCTAACAGGCTTACCGATACTTTCATGGGAATTTGCAAAACCAGCGCAATATTTTCTTTATACAATTACATTTTCATTATAGGCTTGTTCTCGTGGCCAAATCACAAACAACATGGAATATTCTAGTCGCTGCACTTTAATTAATTCAAAAAACAGATAAGAGGAGAGGACTCATTTCAGAAATTGAACGCTTTGTAAGCTGCCGGCGTTCGTTGGAACAGATCTGCTCGTATTTTAAAAAGGCTTCCTTGACCGATGTCATTACACAAATTAAAAAGCTCAGAGTGAATCCTGGAGAAAAGTTCGCTGGATCTCGTCAGTCAACCTTAGGTTGGCTATAATAACCAACAGAAGTTGAGAGGCAGATAAAGAGTTGTTAGAACGAGATAAAGTTACGTTTCGAACATTAATGTATAGGTAAACTACCTCAAGATCTAGTGGTAAGCTCGTCCAGCCACAGACGCGAGGTCTCGGGCTCGAATCCTGGGTCGGACCATACAAAAAGTACTGTTAGGATTTTTAAAATTCTCTCCACACCCCCGTGCCTCGGAGAGCACGTTCAGCTGTCGGTCCTGCGCCTAATTTCTCTTCGGTCGTATCGAATATCCGTACCATCGGAATGGAAGAATGAAGGAATAGAGAGCGCACGTGTGTCTGCGCAAACACGTGTTTACTATAACATGTTCCGCTGATAGCTCTTCTCTATAGAGATGGCTTTAGCCGATATTTGGCTAGGACGACACTATTATCATGTAAGACGGAGGTGCAAGCACATATTTTGTTTCTCTTTTTCTTTCATACCCAGGTACGTTTCGTATCGTGTCGTACTTTGGTCGTGTGGTCTAAAACACACGCGTATTTTTTCTATAGGGATGGTACACAATAGTCTTAGACATTCCATAAAGGAGTTTAGCTTTGCTCGTTCAACCGTCTTGGGATGTCCGGACTGTCAGTACTGCACACGTTGCGACCGTGACTACTGACGCATGACGCATCATATCATAGAGCTGACGCAGTGTTAGCACAATGCCCATGCACTTTGCCATATAATGTGCGAGATACGACTAAATACCATCACAGCAATTAGTCTCTGATCTATGCTAACGTTTGAACGCGCAGATCTCTGGAACTACAAATCAGATTTTAAGTAAAACTTATTGTTACTGGCTCGTTATTTATATGTAACTTCTTTTTTTTTTTTATACTAAAAAAAATTTATAATATTTTATTTATCCTAAAGATGGAGTCACAACCCTAATCACAGCCGTTAAGTTGACGAAAGAAAGAGACTCGCTGAAGCGACTTCGTCTTAGTCTAGTATAGTCAATTAGTCATAGACTATTTATTGTATACACTACGTCGCTCCTGGGGTCGGACCCCTTTTTCGACCCCAAAATAGATCGCAAAAAATAACAATCATATGCTCTCTGCTTCCACATCATAAGTTCAGGTCCGAAAAAAAACCTACGCTGCTACTCCCGAAGGAAACGATGGAAGTGTTAATAAGTAAAATAATCCAACGGCACGACGGTTACTAGCCGGCCGCGGCGCGTGGGTGCGAGCCATTCATAGGATCGGAGTAAACACGGAAAGTGCGTGGGGCCTCGAAATGTAACACCCCATTGTTAAGTGTTTCCTTTGATGCACCAGAGAGAAACTTGTTGTAGACCTATAACGAGTTTAAACCATACAAAACATCATTCATGAAATTCTTTTTACTCATCTCACTTACTTCATCTTAAAATACTTATTATTAATAGGTAGTGCCATGCTGCATTTCAGCCGAATTGGGCCGGCACGACCGGGATGGTACATCTCGCTCACATGTGCAATAAGTGACATCTCCGTGTCGCGTTTCGTGCGGTTTGTGATTAGCCGGTGGCTCATCGAAGAGGAGGACGAAAAAAGGAGAACGCCCGATGCGTTCTCCTTTTTCATAGTAATTATACGGACGCTCATGGGCGTGGCTAACCGTAAAAAGTCTCCGATCGTGCGTTTCTACAAAGAAAACTTATCATGGTAAAATATAGTAATGATATGATATGTTTCCTGGTATGCAAACTATAATGCGAGTAATACCAGCAGCCCCCGGCGGCTTCACCCGCGTACTCCGCGCTAAAAATGCATCCTTAGTAGACTTTCTTAAAATTCGTTCTCAGCGGAGGTAGAATGTCAGGTATAGTTTCTGCCAAATTGAAAGTTTTGATTATGACTAATCAGTAAACGGTACATGAGAATTGTATGGTATTTATGACATTTCTTCGTTTGGTACGAACGTCATGAACTACTTGACGACGCATTGGCCGTAAGATATCCGCTCCGAGAACGAAACGAGTGTAGAGAGAGACTCGCAGTCTTAGAGTTTGTTAACAATCGAAAAATGCGTATTAGTTAGCAACAGACAGGCAGACGGACATAATTCCTACACATGTTTGTTATTTTTTATAAGAATTCGACGGACATAGACACAGTTTATAGTTTGGAATAACAAAAAAACCCATTTTCTCCTGAAAAAATTAATGGTTCTCTTGGGATAGATTTCATGCGATGTAACTAGATATACAAGGAATCGTCTATTACTCCGTTCGGTTTCTGCGGGAAAACAGGGGGATCTGTCCCCCTATCGTCTCCCTAAACCTGAAGACACTAAAGTCTTCGCTAGTCAGTCGAACTGTTGAGGTGGAACAAGCGCCGCCAACCGGTAGTAGGTCCCTCCGAAAAAAAAACTCACTTCGCTTACGTTGCTTACGTAACTCCCGTAAGTTACGTCAATCAAGTCGCTTACGTCACTCACGTCACTCGCGTAGCTCACGTCGCTAAAGTCACTTACGTAGCTCACGTAGGTTACGTCACTCAAGTCACTTACGTCGCTCACGTCGCTTACGCCGATCACGTCGAATCTACACACCTTTAATTCAGAATCATGTTCGTTCTTTAGGACTATTCTCCATTCGAGTGTCGGAGCTGATACGATTCTCTTTGTGTTTAAACGCATGAAAAAATGCATAATGGACGTGGTTTAAAGTTTGATAAAACTTATCTTTTATTTTCGTGAACACCTACGGTATCGTTTAACACACAAATTACATAGTTAAGCAGTATATTTTCTTGTGTTTTCATTCTTTGTGAGCTTAGAAAGTAAATACCAATTCTGATCGAAGCATAGGAGTATTTTCCTCAAACCTAACCTAACCTGCTAAACAGCAGCAGATCTGCCGAATAATTACACATATTTAAAGTGAATTTCACATTTTAAATAATTGAATATTTATGACCGATTTGTGGTTAGACCAACTATGAAATTAAATCACCGATCCGTATGATAAAGTGCAATAATTAATTACCCAGGCGGTGCTTGTCCACATAACCAAATATAGTCAAAAGATAACAAATAGCGTAGTGTGAAATAAAGCATACACCGAGCACTCTCACGTATGCTTGTTAGTGTACACTTTACCCACTTACGTTCTCTGCGTGCCTCCGACGCTCATAACTCGGAAGAGACTGAGCCATTGAAGCCGAATTCGGACCTCTCGCTCACATCATGTCGCAGCAAATTTATGTTGTTTTTTTATTGTAGAAGGGGCAAATGAACAGGTGGTAGGTAACTACCGCCGCCCATAGACATCCGCATGACCCGAGGTTATGCAGGTGCGTTGCTGTCCTTTAAGACGGGAGTAAGCTCTTTTCTTGAGGAACCCCATATTGTATTGGTTCGGAAATACCGACGGTGGCAGCTGGTTCCACATCGATGTTGAGCGTGGTAAGAAATTGCGCTTGAAACGCACAGTTGTAGACTTTGAGACATCAAGGTGGAGACTTTGGAACTTAGAGTTCTGCAGTGATGTTGTTTGCTATTGTTGTTTCTGTGAGTTTATGGTGGCGCACTAGACGGAGATGTGGAAGGGGGCATGTTTTCGTCAATTAGATGGAACTCAATTCGTAGAAGAAGATCGAACACAACGCCAGAACTCCCGAATGCAGTTTCGGTTCCGGTCGGTTAGTTACGGCAGGTTTGTCACCGAAGTCGAAACCCGTTTATTCGCCGAAACACGACCGAAACCGAACTGTAAGACGGACACTAGGTGTCGGTAATTACCAGCAATCTGCTCATCATCTAATACTATTTTTACTGTAATGGAGGCGAAAAATCGCCCAATGATGACTTATAAAAACAGTAGAGTCTCGCGTCACGAGAGCAGCCGCATTAGAACCGAAAGCGTAGCTGCCTTGGGCCCAGTGTCCGTATTAAATAAGAGAGATGTAAATCAAATACCAGATAATGCTGTGTCACCTATGAAGGTATATGCGTCAGTATCACGCAAGCAATCTTATTGTAATTATGTGTTTGAAATAATGTTTATTTCAAATCTGATGAAAGTATATACTGCTGGTGTCCTTATGTAATAAAATAATAAGAGAGAGGTACTTTCCCGGTACCTCGAACCAATGCATACGCAGCAATAAGTTCTACTTAGTTCCAACGTATTATTAGGTCCTTACATATGAAATCGGCGTCTTTCATACTGGCCAATTTAATCACGAATTTCTCCTCTTTGGTCAGGAATGCCACATTCAAATTTGTACAGCTATTTACTCATGTATTTGTGCTTCGATGATCGTCATTCATTTGTTTTTTTTCTGCTGTGTTTTCTGTTTGCGTCACTGATTTTACAAAATGGAAAACTTCAGATATCGTATTATTTACGAGTACAGTTCCACCGTGGCACTAGTGCTGAGGTATTGAATGAGGAGGAGTATTAATGAAATATATTATATTAAAAATATTCGACTCTTTGTTCCATCCATATAAAACGCCAATTTCATATGTAACCTAATATTTTTCGTAGGAACCTGCTTCTATTAGCGATGCTATTGTATTTGCCACAACAGTTCCTCGGACTCGCGAATACTTTCGTGTCTTCAAGTTAGTTCCAACAATATTACAAGCTGTTTACAACGCTCACGTTCCTTGAGTATTAGAATTTGGAACGCTGTGCTGCCGAAGTTCATCCTAAGATTAGAAGTAAACTTCAATTATTCGAATGCTAAACGATGTCTTGATGTTACATCCTCATGTGGGCATGTATTACATTCTAATTTTAGTCATCTTGTGCACATGCATCGTGAGTAAAATTGTTTATTTATCCTACAAACTTTGTGCTAATAGGAAGAGAAATCATCAAAAAAGAGGGCAACGCATTCGCAAGGTAACAGTAATGCCGATGTCTATGGGCGTCGCTAGTCGTCATAAGGTACTGATTTGTTGTTTGCTCCTCTGTAGTATAAAAAAGTATCGCAGCAAGATAATACAGAATATACAAAAAATAGAGTTCTTTTCTCTTGGTATAGCACGTAGGATCCTATTTCTTTCTGATATCTATGGTGTTATAGCACCTGCTTAATTCTACCGACACTTTTATGGCTCGTAGCTTGACAACGAACCTCAGAGCATTTGCTTAAGTTCAGTTATTGCTCTGAGCATGAAACATTCTACAACATCAAGATAAGCTTGCAAATGTTCATTTCAAATCTGATGAAAGAATATCTAGATACGAAGAAACAGGCAAAAACTACTGAAAAGTTTTGTTGACATAATTTTTTTATTCATATCCTATGCGGCTGGATCCAAGAGACACGGCTAGTAATAATATACTTGTGGAAGAACGTAAAGTACTTATATGACTAGAATTCATTAGAGTTACTACGAGCCACTTGGCAAGGGAAAAACTCAGTACACAAAGTACAATCGCCCGCGTTTCGGTTAATGTTGCGCAACTGCGAGTGTAGGTGTGAGCCGCGACACGAGACTGTCGCTCGGAGTTGAGACTCCGCGCTGCTACCGTTGTCGAGATGTTCGTTTGTGCTGCACGGATTTAGTTCAGTGCGTGTACGATGTACAATCGAATCTACATGTTAGAGGTCATCTTACATCAAATAAGACTTCTTACATAAAATGTCGACTTTTGTTGCGGTGAATTTTGATAAAACGTTCATTCATTGTTGTGTTATAACGTTCATTGGATAAAATTTGTAGTAAAAAAAAATAGTATTAGTTATGGAACAAAAGTCAAGTGAATATGGATCTGATCAGCACCGGGCCCTCCATTACTAATAAGGTACCTTTCACTGGTACCGACAATATGAAAATAATCCATCAGACCCGGTGGCGTAGCGGGGACTACCTGGTAACACTTCAACTACGAGGCCACGGTCAGGTGTGCATTTTGCCAATGCAATACACAACGTCAGTTGAAATAAACTAACGGTAATAAAATTTAAAAAACAAGCTTTTACTTATTGCTCTAAAAAGAAGACAAAAACTTTAAATCAAATCAAACCAATAAATTTAGACAATTAACAAACTTTTAAAGCTTTTAATATATTGCAACACATCAAAATTCAATTAATAATTTTGCAGCATATCTTTTGCAAAAGTATAAATGTGTTGGAATTAAAATATAAAGTCTTCGCAATGTGCCGATGGTCTTAGCGAGTGCACTCTGTACCTGACTCGATTTCCCGCTTCTAACAGTTTCTTTTCGCTGCAAATACAATTTGAGCCTTCGAAAGGATCAATCTTATACACGCCACGCTCGAACACACGGAGGCTATGGAATACTTTCTCCAATAAACACTTCAAACGATTGCAACGCTTTTAAGCGTTTATTTCTAACTGAAATACCATTTGAACGTTCAACTAACATGCTTTATTGAAGCTCTATTGTAAATTTGTTTTATTGTATAGCAGAGCAGACGTGCAGTTGAAGTACCCACTTGGAATATGTAATAATAATGATTAGAAGTAGTTTTTCAAAAAAAGACATAACAAAAAAAAAACTTGGTTGTATATAAGTCGGTTTACGGATGATATAATTTTAAGTAATAACAATACCCTAATTGTTATGTGAACGCACCGTCCCATGGAGTGAAAGAGACGACTTGTGACGCTCTCTCGCTCATAGGCTGCATCCATTTTAACATTTATATGAATCGGAACGTTACTACGACGTCACATTTTTCCACGTCAACAAATATTTACTTCTCATGCACATCCCTAGGTCTATGCAAATAATGCAGGAGTTATAGGAGCGATATAGAACTCTACATAGTAATCATCTCATGCTGGGTTAAATTTGCGAGATCGGTCCGGACCAAGTTTAACTGCCATATATATCAATGGCACTGCCTCTTTTATTAACAACTGGCCGATCAAACAGATGTCTTCCCCAATCACGTTGCAGAATTTGTTGTAATGTTAACGTGATATTTATTAAATCATGCTATTTTTACTGGCTGACTTAAATCTTTTTTGCCTTTGAATAAATAAAGATTAAAAATGTAATGTTAGGTGACGGATATGTCACGTTACCTCACACTGTAAAATTGAGGTGGTAAATTGTAGTACTTAAATTTAATTACTATTTGTCAATTCGGTAATTTGTGATGTATAATTATTATATTGTGATGATTTACGACGGTATCCAAGGTGTTTGGCCTGATTCATCAATAAAATATATTTACACTCTTATAATTTTTAAACATGTTCTACAAATAAACCTTGGTCAGGCCATAATTACAATAAAACTACATTTACGGATTTTATCGCGGTGTATTAAATTATTTGTGTAGCTCGACATTTCAGAAGCTTTACAGCAACCATGGTCACGGATGGACTGAGATGGCAGATGTCCTGATGTACCAAGTTTTTAAAAGTACCCGAAGAATTATAATTTTACTTGTTCCTATAACTAAGCTTCTGAAACGTCGGGCTACATAAATAATTTAATATACCGCGATAAAATCCGTAAAAGTAGTTTTATTGTAATGACTAACATTCGCGTAAACTTAAGACATCATATACAGGCCATAATTATCGCAAAATAAATAAATATTTTCTTGATAAAATAAATGTTAGCAGTGAAACAGTTAACAAAATAAATGTTAGGTTTACGACTAAAATAAATATTATTACGTAACTGTTTACCACGTGGCTCAGTACGCGTATTCTTGGATGTTATTACTAATTATAAAACAGGCGATGTTTGTTATTTTCCTTTCTCATTTCCTAGTTCGATGCCATCATCCGTTTAGAGGAATTAGCGCAGATATTATTGTAAATCTATATATAGATACACCTGTGTAATTCAATTGAAATATTTCACTTTTAATAAATTACAATTTACTAAGCGGATTTGTTGTGCACACACACACACACACACACACACACACACACACACACACAAGCACAAACACATTTTCATGCCAGTAGTCTCTAGTAGAGTAGGAAAAAATCCTTACATACCTACTTTATTTTCTCACATTCATAACTCCTTCATTCTCTCTCTTCATTCTTTTTCCTCTCTTGACACCATCCTCGGACAGTACCTGAACAATCTGATGGTATATTAGTCTTTAATCAGAAGTTAGAAGCCTCGACTATTATAGCGAGCTTTAGGGCCCGCAAACACACAATAACATATTTTTATGGTAGCGTCCCTATAGAAACAAAGTACCTATCCAGTAATATTTAACATGTATTTTAAGTGTCCCACAGGTGGACAAAAGTCCATCTGTGAGATAATATAAGGGTCTTTGTGTCTTTGGGCACTAACTTGTTTCTTGACATTTATTGAGGAGGATATGCACCTTCACCTAAGCTCAAAGCTTGTCGCTATGATTTTACTTTTATCGAGGTAAAATATTTTTTTCATCACAGAGCAAATAACTGTGACAAAGTTCCGATTCCACATGTTACTGTTAAGGTGTTAAATAGCTATTTGATATTTGACCCTTCATACTAACCCCTAATTGGAACGTGTGAAACCGAAATATATAATTCATTTGACACATAAATTCATAATAGGCTAATCAAGACTTTTATTGGAATCTCTTGGTCCTGAGAACGTCAAATGTATGCGACAATTTAATTACCACTGACCAGAAGTGGAACTGGGAGCGATCTGTAATTTAAGAAACTTTCAATATGAGCAGACGCAATTTAAGTTTCTGTGACAGGCGTTTGGATTAGGCGATTCAAGCAGTGCACCACAAGTCCTCTATTCAATGTTATGGCAACTGTGGCAATTATCGAATGGATATTCAATTCTATAACACCCAATACATATTAATTTAAGTGCAAACTGTTAATCTACGTAAATTATAGAAGCACAACACGCCAAAAGGCGCTAATAGCTTTGAACATTACCAGACAAATTCAAAAGCTTTGAGAAAGGTACGCGACGACTCAGTGGTACACAAAACGAATAGCACAACACGCCCACGGGTGTAAGTTGCTCAACGCGACATATGAAATAAACTCATTTGAGTTGAGAACGTTTGGCAATGAGTTAGTGATGTACAAAAGCAAGACCAAGGTGTGTTCGACCTTCGATACCAGTTAGAAGACAAACTTATAAGCGTGGAGAACAGTACGCGATGTCTTAATGATCTCTAAACGCACAACACACCCAGAGTCTGAGTTACGCGCATTGAACGTCACCAGGCAAACTCATTTTCGTTGACAACGTTGGAAATGAATCAGTAACGTTACGCGTAAGTACATGAAGCA
Organism: Eumaeus atala; assembly: GCA_017140195.1. Lineage (NCBI taxonomy): Eukaryota > Metazoa > Arthropoda > Insecta > Lepidoptera > Lycaenidae > Eumaeus > Eumaeus atala. The sequence goes on along the minus strand of JAFELO010000593.1, from coordinate 819,784 downwards.
CCATTTGTTGTCGATTGAGCCGATTCTTTAGTGAGCTGCTGCGACTCGCGTGTCGCACTACTGAGGATCGGATCGCATCCAGCATGTGGATCTGTATTTACTGTTCTATGGCACAAGGCGCAAACGTAATTTAGAACGTTTGCTTTTGTATATTCAGAACACAAAAGACATTTTTTCTTTGTCATATCCAAAGTATGCGTACATTGTTATAATGAGAATAAATTGCTAGGGGCTCCGCTCGCGCTCTTTCATTCTTAAAATTGTCTGAATAAATTTTTATTTTGGAATGATATCTTAATAGAGCGGGAGCGAAATGGAATTTGAGGTGGGTTTTGATATTCGTAATTTAGATTTAGCAGTTTAAACGTTAGCTTGACTTTCCTATTTGTTACACAAACACAGTGGTCATAACATAATAGGAATTTTCTTGAACAAAAAATAATTAATGGAACATATTGGTCGAAATGGAAGATTCTTCTACGTACGTATAGATCGATGTATTTTTCGTAACTGCAACCTGAGAGCCTGAAAGCCGCGTCATGTCTACAGTCTGTGTCAATGCACTCACCCACTAGGAGGTCATGAGACATCCGAAAGGGGGGTTATTGGAAGTTCACAACTACAAATACATATGCTAATTATTTAGGTATGAATATTTGCACAGAAAAAAGTAATTAAGCGAGTTTGCGATGAAGGTAACTAGTTTAATAATGAGATGTGTTGGTGGCTGGTGGCTGGTGCTGGTGGCCGGTGCGCTAAGTTCAAGTGCACGTTTTTGTTACATAAGCGGTTGGCTGTGGTCTGTGGTGCACAAACCTGCCGCGGAGCCGGTTCGACGCCCGGCCACTCGACACCGAGCCCAGTCGACTTGTTAATGTGGGAACGTGATATTAATTTTACACAACCATCAAAGTGATCGTCTGCGTTTTCGACGTACCGAACTTTTCTCTCAATATCGTACGTTATAACAATGAGCTTACAGATTGTAAGCAATGTAACATAAATTATAACCGACCATGTACAGTAGCTACATTCTTAAAAATGAAAATGTATCCCGTTAAGATCAGTTGTAACCATCATATTTTTAAATCTTTTTCTATCGGTCTGTATAAGAAAATACACTCCGGGCCAATTTCTTGATGTAGGTTTTCGCTGAGTTATTGAGTCTATATATTTATCAGATCTTGCGGTAGTTATGTCTTTTCATATGGGATGAGTAATACTGGCAAAAATGTGTTTATTTATAAAGTGACATTAAACACAACAAAAAAAACATAAACTGATCTTAAACTGCTTGTCTCTGTGCGCTATGTATCTGTACAACTCTAAGCCTATTGATTATTTGTATGCCTTGTAAAGAAACTTTTTGTGTAAAGATTCCAAAAGTATACTCCTACTCAATATTACACTAAGGTGTAAGGTCAAAGAAGTAAGCTACCTTCTGAGCCCAAACAAAAATAATAAAAAATAATTATAAATACTACTCCATGGCGACTGGCGACTCATCGTCGAAAACCCTTGTATAAAAACGAACACGTGCTTTTTATTTTCTACCTTTTTTATTTTCTATTTGAATATTCATGATAAACATTCAATTTTTGCCAATCGGTTTAACTAATATGATCAAATTTTACACGAGTATGGCAAAACAAACAACAGTACGGAAATTGAAACACTATTGAATCGATGCTGAAATTAATGTACCAAATAAAAAAATAGTAAAACAGACTCGATGTAAATTCAAAGTTTTACTTTTAGGTAATTGTATCATGTCATGCTGCATTGACATCGCATTTCGTGCGGCGCGTGAGCTCTTAGTGATAGATACATTGTAGGGGAGGAGAAGGCGAGGCAAACAGAAAATATCATAAATATTTGTCAATTGATAGCTGAACATAGCCTTTTTTTTTGTCGACGCGGAGAAAAGCATTTACGCGCCTTCACGGGCCCTGGGTGGGGTCCAGTGGTCTGTGGGGCTCGCAACATATTGTAGTGCCAAATACTCACACGAAACCACCGCGAGTACCGTCAGTACCTTTGGTGGCAACCCCACCAACTATGAAACAGTGCAAAGGGACGAGGCTCCCATCCTCGCCCCTTGGCCCGTACGCAAAAGCGCCTCCTCCTGTTGCCCTATGGTCCCGTCTTTCTATACTTAACTTACCCATTGCACTGTCCCAAAGTTGGCGGAAGTGCGGGCCAACCGTTCTGAGGGAGTCCTTAGGGGACTGACTAGCCGTCGAGGAGACCTGATGATTTTTTATTCCGGGGCACCGCAGCAAAAGCGGCACTGATGGCACTCGCGGTGGTTGGGCGGTATTGGGCACTACATTGTGCCACGAGCTCCACTCACCACTGGTCCTGGACCGCCCAAGTCCGGTGATGGCCCGTAAATTCGTTTCACCGCGTCAACAAAAAAAAATGTTAGTCAGTGCCGGATTAAGCTATTTCAGGGCCTGTAGGAAATTTTAATCAGGGGCTCTTAATTACTATGTGAATAGACTGCTGACAAAACAAAGTCAACATGGCGTACAGGGCCTACTGTACCCCATGTTGACTTTGTTTTTAGTGTGGCCCGTTACTCGTAGCAATTGCTATTTTCGCTACATACCGGCACCGTCCGGCACAGTTAACAATTACTTAATTTCAAGGGAAATATTGCGGAATACTGGGCCCACTGTATTCCGTTGGATGCCGTCCAACATGATGGGACAACCCTTCTGTGGAAGTGGTGTGGCTGTACAGATGGCACAAAGGCGGCACTGGTGGCATTCGCTGTAATTTTTGTGGGTATTCGACACTATAATGTGCCGCGCCCCATACACTACTGGTCCCCCCACCTGGGGCCGATGTAAACAAAAGACGTGGCCTCAATTCTGTGGTCCATGGGATGGATAGTGATCGCCATGAAATTCTACTTCTCTCTAGCACAATACTAATATTTTTTCCAATAACATAGTAACTTAGTTTTGGTTCGGTCTTAACACGTAAGGGAATAATATTGACACCAAATAGTTAGCTCTATCTTCAAAGTGAAACGTCGTTTCGCCGATAACTTTGTGTGAACGATAAAATAACGTATGGGATAAAAGAACAGAATTCCCTGTAAAACGTGCACTAGTCAGTCCCTTTGTTTGCACGACCATCTGTAACAATGACACAGTTTTTTTATCATTTTACTGGTGATATTTGCATATACGAGCCCGTGTTCGCTATTGTGCGACTTGCTAATATCTCGTGTTTTACGTGTTCAGTTTTTGGCAACTCTTGTAGTTGAAATTACAGTTACGGAACAACGCGCAGTTCACGAATCGCGTAGGTTATATAAACACTACATTGTATGTGAATTGTGTTTCTAAGCGACGTTATCTAGACAAATCTTAACAACAACAACAACACATCTTCACGCGACATCCCCAATGGGGTAAGCAGGGAGAACTAAGCACCGCATATCACAATTCCTACACCCGAATCCGAATAAAAAAGACGTCTATTAAAATTAAGCCTTAAAATCAAATTAAAAGTAAAACATGACATTAAAATTACAATGCATAAATAACCTTAAATTAATTTTGCAATCAATATATTCTTTATGTTTGTTTTACGTTCCATGTTCCATATATGTATAATGTTCTAAATTTGCGGATTTGTAGAATTTTATTATCTTTTGGTAGTTTATTAAATACTTTTGAACTCTTATAAAAACATTGTTTTGAGCATTTTCTTAATCTAGGAACTTTGTCTATAACAAGTCTGTCCGGATTTCTAAAGTTTATACTTGGATTGAAATCACTAACTTTTACAAACATGCTTCTATTTTGCTTGACGAAAATACACATCTCATAAATATATTAACGCGGGCAACGTGAATAATTTTAGGTATCGAAATAAAGGCTTGCATGGCTCGAAAGGTGCTTTAAACATCATAGCTCCAACACATTTTTTTCTGTGCTATTTTTACTCCTAGAAATTTGGTTTTAGTCAGTTCTTCTATTTTCGTATTTTTATATTCGATTGCTAATGTCTCCGATTTTATTTTGTAGAATCTCATATAGTTTGTTTTGGTCAAATTTACTTGCTGGTTATTTTGGCCCAGCCACCTTATTACGGCCTTAGTGGTGTTCTTAATATCACCTTCATGCCTAAGATATTGGTGAGCTTTATTGTCTGTGCTCGTCGTAATTGTTATATCATCGGCGAAGAGGGTTAATAATGTTTTATAATAGAAGGCATTTCATTTAGTTTAAGTAAATTATAGATAATAATGGGCCCAATATACTTCCTTGTGGAACTCCTTTTATATAACTTTTGTAGTCTGAAACGTAACACTTCAGTTCGTTGTTATTGTTCACTTTTTTTATTTATACCTGTTGTTTGCGGTTACTTAGGTATGATCGGAACCACTCGTTTGGGATGCCTCTAAATCCTATAGTTTCTAATTTTTTTATAAGAATCGCATGGTCAACGAAATCAAGCCTTGTTGAGTTCAAAAAAATCACTGTTTTTTTACAATTTATGCTGTACCACCGACGCACGCATGGTCATTAACACAATTACTATGCTGATGCGTTGCCTTCCTACTACAAACCATACGAAACGTGACACCGAAGATGTCACTACGTCAGTATCATGTGGGCGTCATCTCCCCGGTCGTGCCAGCCCTATTCCACTGCATTGTAGCTTGGCACTGCCTTTTTCTAACATTAATTAATGTCTTAATTAGCTATTTTACATTTTAACGAATTTAGCGCATTATTATCATCAGAAGATATTATAACGATCGAGATGGTGTGTAGAAATGGGTTCACCAAAACCTCGGTGCAATTCCAAATGCACGATTCAATTTGGTGTGTCCGCCGCAGTAACGCGCATATATCTACGGGATACACAGCCACCTTAATAGGATTGTCGGGCCCTCTAGTATTGACGTACCTCCCTACAGGTAGTACGAAATATACACAGGGTATGCAACTAAACAAATTTGTTTTCCATAGTAATTTTTCTCAGTTCTACATGCCTGACATGCTCAAGAAAGCCGGCTTCATGAGCACACGTGACACTGTATGTATTCAACGTTTATCTATGGGCAGATTACTGGAATAATTGAACATATTTCGTACAAATTTAGAAGCTATAGTCTATACCTTGCGGTTTTTGACTAAGTAACTTGTGAACTGCCCAGGCGTCGCCCGTAAAATTTATACTTTAAGACCTTCCTGCATGGATAATTCGTTGTGTTGATTTTGAATAATTCGATCACACACAGATAGCTTTTGGTGACTGCTTTATAATAAGTATAGACATGACAATAGCTAAAACCACTAAAGGACATCGAGCCGATTGCTCGGAAATCTCAATAAGTCTATTGACATTAGTGCTTGTTGATGTATAGGCAATCCGTATTCCACTCGGCTTGCCAATTCCAACCACGCCGCGGCGTGCTGCGCTCGATATTTTGTTCAGTGAATATTTTCATTTCGTATTCTCGGAGCAGCCCCGTCAACAGTCGACTGAACGCACCGCCGCTATCAAGTCATTGTGTCACTTATTAGACGTTAGCAGTCAAATAAATAAGCGGGATAATAGTTTCTGGAGATGAGTTACTGGCTAATATAGAAACGTGCGTTTAAGACGTAAGATTGCATGTAAGAGAACTATTGAGATATCCGAAGCAATATATACCACGTATTTAAGGGAATAAAATGAAAACTAATGGTTGTGCGATGTTGTTTTTCGCTGGTTTGGGATACTTTTGTGTAAAACTTTTGCAACAAAATAGAATGCGTTCTTTGCGAGTCACATTACGACGAGCTAGATAAAGTCATTTGCTTTTGTCTTTTTTTTCTATTGACGCGGAAAGGCGCATTTACGTACCACCACCAGCCATCGTTGTGGGGCTCACGGCACATTATAGTGCCGAATACCCACTAATACCACCTCGAGTGCCATCAGAGCCGCCCTTGGTGTAGTGCCCGGGAACTATAAATCATCGGGGTGCTAGTTAGTCACCGAAAGCACCGACGCCACCTGCTCAGATGGGTGTTGTCCCGCACCACCAACTTTGGGCCAGTGCAATGGAGCTAGGCTCCCATCCTCGCCTCTTGCCCTGGCGCAAAATCGCCTCCTACTCTTCCTCTCTTGTCCCCTCTTCTATAAGAGAGGTACGAAGAGCCTCTATTCGTCCTGCTGTTTAGCCCCATCTTCTTATAAGAACGGTATGAAGAGTAGTTCCATCGGTTTAATTAGCTTCGTTCAAGGTGTCGGGGTCATCCCAGGATACTGAGCCCCACCGCCACCACAAGGCTTGAACCATGGTGGGGCTTGCTTTTGCCATTCACCCGTTAATCTGTTAATCGCTAATTAAGGAAGTTAACAGGTCGACTAACGCACTAACATCTACTTCAACATAATAATCGCAGGAACTTACAAACATTTGGTTAAGTTCTGATAGATATTTATTTTTTTATTCTTAGTTATTTTAAAAGCCATGCATTATAATATGATTAAGTCAGCTTAGAATAATAACATTTAGGGGTTATTTTGATAGTTTGGGGTATAACTTATGGAGTAAATTTATAACAATGAAATCTATATTATAAAATATCTTAATCATTAAGTGTTGCTTAATTAAACAAATTGAGTTACTCCTTGAGCTATATTATGTTAGATTATTATTATTATTTATATTGTACTACATTACGTGCTGATAGATTATTCACAACAAGTACCTACTAGATAATTAAGTAAACGCTTAGTGATGATAAAATTGGAATCCTACTTTAGTTGGGTTGGTAAAAATGTGTTCTTTGTTCGAGGAATGCTATTTATTGGAATGCAGCAGGTTACAGAGATAAAGACAATAAAGAAAGTTTACTTAAAGAAATGTAAATGAAATTTCTCATGAAATTGCATTCAATATCGCATTTGAAGGAATCCAATGGCGCGTTAGGCGATATTACCTCGGATGACAAGTTACGAGCACCCTTACAGGCATATAACCCATGTGTCTTTGAGACCTTGTGTACCCAGTTAGCTTGTGGTGACGTGGTGGCGGGCTACATTGCACTCTCGCTCACATAATACCGCCGCAAAGTTTTGTTTCGTGCTCTTTGTTTCTTTCCGGTGGCCCATTTTTGCGGATTTTCCTTCGAGTAGCAAAGATGTGGATTACTTGCCCGAATACAACCATAATTTTACATTGCTATATATACTTTTATTGCTACATATTATTTGCTATATAACCTATCCTCTGTTAACGGCATTTGAAATTAAAAATACAACGTGTAAAGTAACAAATTTATTGTTATGTTACAGGTAATATATGAGTTATATTTAGAAAAGCGAAAAAAAAGTAACTATTGTAAGTAAATATATTTTAAAGTATGTATAATTTTAGTAGTGGGTAATAATGATGTTGCTACTTTACTCAGAACTTGGCTTCGATGTAAAGTGCTAAGCACTAGTCTGCGACTAGTTTTAGCAGGGCATGTTCAGGTGTGGGTGCAGACTGCAGTGTGCAGAAAGAGTATATTATTTATTCTTTCCTATCTTGATAGCCTACCAACGGAAGAGAAATCAGAATAGAATCAACATAGATAGAGAAGGGAAGCCATAGGCAGTTATATGACTGCGAGTGGCCGTCTTGGTTAACAGAGAAGATGCGAGCCACTATATTTTATTTTTGTAGTGCTATCTTTATTTTTTTGTTAATCGCGATTTTGTTTCACGCGCTGACTTTCAACAGTTATTTAGAAGTTTTAGAAGTTGATACGTCCCGATGACACATCGGTCCAAACCCGAAATCGTTTCGAAACATTGACGTCATGATTTATGGACTTCTGCTGGCTATCATCTTTGCCTCTAGAACAACGAGGCAGTTTATTAAGCATAAAACTAATCGATATATCATCTACACTAAACTTGCCGATATCGAATATCGATAATCGATCCTATAATAAATGAATATGTATAGCTCACTGATAGTGATGTGCATTTAGAAGATGTAGCCGCACCCAAGTTTCAATTAAGTTTGCTCGAGTCTCGTGGCATGTAGTCGAACCGTGACCGTATTAGGGGGAGAACACAATGCAAAAATACTCCCGAGAATGCTCTTCCAACGAGTCGAAGAACGTTTCAATTACACAGTAGATCTGGCTGCAACAATTGATTAATACGGCTGTTGTTTTACAGTAACAAGTAGTGTTGTGCAGATGTGTACCTATAGTATCGGTATATAGCCCACTAGCCTAAATAGAATTAAATATGTATGTATTAATTATTTATTAATTAATTATCTCGTAATATAAAATAATCACTTAGCACATAATACTCGTATTATTTATCATCTAAAAAGTATGAAAATGGATAACAAAAAAAAAACAAAAAATGTATGATATTCGTTCCGATTTCATCAAATGTAGTCAATTATATATAGACCTGTTAGTTTTTGGCGGTATTATTAAATTGAATGAATTTAATTTAGTCAGTAAATGTATTTGTTTAATGTGAGCAAAAATAAGCAAATTAATGTCTTAAGTTTACGAGAATGTTATTCATTACAATAAAACTACTTTTACGGACTTTAGTTTATTTAGTTTAGTTAGTAGTTGTTGTAAAGCTTCTGAAACGTCGGGCTCCATAAATAATTTAATAAAACGCGATAAAATCCGTAAAAGTAGTTCTATTGTAAGAAATAAGCAACATTTTTTTTTGTTGACACTGGGAAATGCATTTACGCGCCTTCACTGGTCCTGGATGGGGTCCAGTGTTGTGTGGGACTCGCGGTACACATGATAGTGCCGAATACCCACAAAAACCACCGCGAGTGCTATCAGTGCCGCCCTTGGTGAGGTACCCTTAATAACAAATCATCAGGGCACCTCGGCGGCTAGTCAGCCCCCTAAGAGACCAACTCCACCTCTACAGATGAGGCTGCCCCGCACCTACATTGAAATGGGGTGATGTTCCCATCTTCGCTCCTTGCCCCGTGAGCAAAAGTGCCACTTCCTGTAACTCTTTGTTCCCCTCTTCTTATAAGAGGGGTACCGAGAGCGATTCCTCCTCCTGATTTTTAGCCCAGAGAGGGTTGAAGATCAGGAGGTTCTTATAAGAGGGGTGCAAAGATCCCTCGATTAAATTGGCTTCGCCTGGGTTCACCCCAGGCTACTAAGCCCCACAGCCACGACTGGGCTTGAACTATGGCAGGGAGAAATGGGCAACATGAACCAATGTACATTAATAATTAATTTTAATAAAATGTTTAAAAACGTGATGACATGTTTTCAATACACAATATAAACAAATATTTATACATCATAGTTAATTTAACTATAAAATATATTTTATGCCGAGGCGTTGCCCTCCTTATCACACTCCACAACGGGCCACCGGCTACTCACAAACCGCGCGAACGCGTTTGGCGCGGTTTGTGAGTAGCATGATTATGAGTATGGTTTATGAGTAGCATGATATTGGCGTAAAGTGTCATCTTCGGTGACCGGCTGTCACCGAAGATGACACTTTACGCCAATATCATGTAAGCGAGAGGTCGTGCCGGCTCTGTTCCGCTGCAATTCAGCTTGGCGCTGCAACTACTTGCGCCGGGAATACTACTTTCGCTTACTATATTCTTTATTTATTGTCATTGTTCTTTATAAAAAATATACATGCAAAATGAAGTATTTTATGGCCTGGAACTATAGAAGCAAAGTTTCAATGTTTTCAGGTTACTAAATACTGTTGTGATGACTGTGGTCTTGATTGAATATCGATAATAGTCAATCAAGACCATAAATTAGCAGAATATAACGTTCCTACTTTGAAACGTTTTTACTTTTAAAAGTATCAATTCATCATTTATAAATACCGTTTCGAAAATAAAGTGAACGTTTACAAAACGAATTAAATTGTGATATTGAACGTTCCGAAGTCTATTTTTGATAACGAAGCAAGTAAAGGTATTGCATGAGGAATATCGCCATGAGTCACGGAATTTATCGCTGCTCGAGAGCCGCAACAGTTCTTAAACTTCATAAATAAGGATTAACGTTGAATTTATAATCAATGTCTCGAGATTAGGGACCGGGAAAAATACGATTATACGATTAACGGATTAGTGAGGGGGTGAAGTTCATAATACGATAGAAGACTCATTCATCACCCAGTGACTTATTTTGAATGCGAGAAATTTGATATCGCATTCATTATTTGTTAAATTTACGCGAACATTCCACATTACATTATTTCAACAGATTTACAAATATTTTACAATCTCAACGTTTCAGACGCTTCATAAGTGGGGTGACAGATGACCTGATCATATAACTTAACACGGGACTTTAAACGACTCCTTAACGACATGGTTCGAGAGTGAAAGGCATGCAAGACAACTAAGGCGCAAGCGTGGTAAAGCGTTACACTTATCCTACCCTCGGCCGGTTACTGTTACACACGATTTAACTCTTTATACTTTTAATATTGCGCTCTTTAAATTGCTTTTAGCAATGCCCTACATCATCCGTATCATGAGAGAAATGAACTTGATAAAATGCAATTATTTTTATAGAATAGTGGGGCAAACAAGCAATCGGGGTCTTTTTACGACTACCGACGCCCATGAACACCCACATAATTACTATGCTGATGCGTTGCCCTATTATATGAGCGACAGGTACCTCCCCAGTCATGCCGGCCCTATTCCGTTGCATAGGAGGATATAGTGTCATGCACTATGCACAGCATTGGCTTTTTTCTTAAGAACATCGAGAGGGAAACATCGTATTTTGGAAGGTTGAAAAATAACTGTTCAAATAATGCGCTAGGTGTGATAAATATTATTTTTTGTTATAAGCTTGTAACTGGCACAAATTCAATATTGGTGAGTCGAAAACACGAGCGTGTCTCGCCATCAAACGTTAAAATTAATCGAAGATAATTAAGTTGTAACATTTATATATAAGTAATATTAAAACAAATATATAAAAAAAATTGAAGAGTCTTCAATTAAAAGAGACCTCGCCTATAGTAAGATTTTACGCGAATAGGGAAATTACCCCTTTCCTTCTACTTCTTTCTCTTTCCTTTACGTGAAATTCCAGAAATCCATAAGGATATTCTGGAATTCCGCGTAGTCTTCTCTAACTGTTTTTCTTTTCTAACTCTTTATCTTAAAGCTTAAATTAGGTTTGTTGGAGCTAAGAAAATACTTTCGTAGAACATCTTATGTTATCAGTTCAAGTCGAGTCGCCTCCAGCGCAACTTTATTTAATTACAGCAGCAAAGAAGTTACTTTATTTCGTAAAACGCTTAGTATTATTAACAATATACGATACGATATATCGTACGTATTTTATACGACATGATAAAGGATTACAATATACGATAAAACCATCAACTGCAATTTATGGCAATGACTCTTACAGTCTACAGTAATAAAAAAATGTTTATACCTACCGTTTACACTAATAAAAGAGACACATTGGTACCATAATCTTCTTTCATTCTTTTAACCTGGTAAAAGCCTGGCTCCTTTATTTTTATAGCATAGAGAGATTTCCCTCCTCGGTCGTACGGGGGCCAATTGTAGTGGTGTGTGGCGCTCTATTACTCTAGTCTCTATTTACATTATTTTTACGGTCTTTAAAAGAACTTTCAGCTTTCTGGCCCCAAAAGTACTCGAGGTTAAAAATAAACTTCTTGTACGGCGTTTAGTACGGTGTAAAAACACGTAAGTATTTGTTATGTAGTCGTGTATACTCTATCCGGTGTATCCCATTAGCGCTTATTAAATGTCGCTCATAAACGACTAGGCTGTGACAGCTTGAAATTTGTTATGCTCGAAGTGTTGCGTAATGCGCTTGTGTACATAATACCCATCGTATCGTAGGATTATACTTTGTCATTATTAGATTAAACGTCTATTGGTCATGTCAATGTGGCATTGCGCCTCAGCAGTCTGACGGTTGGTGACAGCTAACAGGTAATAATAGTTAAATGAATATACCTGTCATCTGTCACCAACCGTCAGAACACAGGTACCTCAACATAGAGGTAACATAGGTAGAGAAGGGATGCCAAAGGCAGATATATGGCGACGACTGGCCGTCTTGGAGAATAGAGAAGGAGGATGTGAATGCGGTAGTGTTCGTGTCTATCTAATGTCGCATGCGCATTGAGCAGAGGGAAATGATTGATAAAAGAGAGACAGAGAGTACTACATTTGCTCTCTCTCTCTCTATCGACCGAGTTGGCGGCGCTTTAGGCTTTCATGCTCTATATGTCTTATCTCTATGTGCTTAATGCATTAAGCAACCTTGACGTTACTACGGCTACATTGAACTTGGCCAGGAATACCGTGCACTGAGAGGCCTTCGTAATGATCTAGTCCCTAGCATATTACGTACATACTGCCACCTAGCGCTCATAACCTAGGATACTCACCCACCCTTCTGGCTGCCATCCTGACAGTACATACATATAAGATAAAGCAAATATCAGTAACTGGAATTGGTTGGATTTGTAAAATAGTCTGCTTTCAGTAAAATTGGATTTGGGCCATTTAAGGGGTGGAGGAGAGGAGGGCTGCGCATTTGCATGAAATAATGTGGACGTCTAAAGGCGTCGATAGGCGCCAAAAGTTCTGATTACTCGTTTACACCACTGTACTACATTTATATATTTATTTTATGCAAATATTACTGATTTTATCCCGGCAAAAATGAAACGTCGCCCTGGGGTAAATTTTACACGGATAAAACCGTACGACACAGCTAGTTAAGTATGTAGCAGATCTGCCCCCTTGTCGTTATTTACCGCTACGCGAAACAACATACTCGCAATTGCCCTTGCGGCTATAAAGACAATTCTACTCGTAGGTAACAGATATTTACTACAACATAAATAAAGATACGAAGGAGTACGTAGTATCTCTACTACAAATATAACTAATATCTACTAGATCAGGTTGTTGACTCTAAACAGGTCCGACGTACAGTTACATTTAAGAATATTTAAAAGCAGTACGCGTGTTCTACGGCCATTTATAAAATGTTTTTATGTTAACTTGTGTAAGATGTAATAAATAAAGAATGTAAATTATGAAGAAACGTAATAACCGTAAAACCTATTAGTGACTGATACAAAATACAATAATATATTGGACTAGCGGTTTCACCCGGGTATCTCCGGTCCTATTCGTCGTAGCCTCATGGTTTATACCCTATAGCCTTCTTCGATAAGTGAATAACAATTTTTTTTTAGTTCGGACCAGTAGTTCCTGAGGAAAGCGCACTTAAACGAACAAACTGAATCTTCGGCTTTATATTATTAGTATAGATAACTTATTAGATCGACTCCAGATCACGGAGTGCTTCACCCTTATGTATCTTTATAATATTCTACACGCTGCCTCGTGGTCCAGCGGTGAACATATTCAATCATAGACCACGAGGTCTCGGGTTCGACCAATGGTTTGGACGAAAAAATACTATTGCGGTTTTTCAATTTCTAATAACTTGGATGTTATAAAGTTCTAGTACATGGTGTTGCCCCACGCCTCGGAGTACTCGTAAACTATTAATTTCAGAATCACTTTATAGCCCCACCACATATTTTTTCATTAATATGTATGCATTTAAGACCACAATAAACCGGCTACATTTTCATTATACGTAATTTAATGTTCCTACCCCATTAGGAAGCTGCCGTGAAGATGTGTTGCTATTGTATTTTTAGAGAATAAAAAGAAAAACGTAGAACGTTGTTAGTTTTCTGTATTTTAATTAAATTCTGAAGTCATTTTAAATTTTCAGCGGTCTACAGACAAAGGTGGTATTTAATCTCTCGTTAACGCAGAGTATCGATTAAATGAACAAGAACGCAGGTAGCAATTTACTGCAATTTACTGCATTTTTGTAAATGTTCGCAGTTTGAATTCGTAAAATAAATGGCTGCCTGTCATTACCTACTGGGAATCAAATACAGTACTTTCTTCTTATAAACTAAAAGCATCTGAAAGAGTACTCAGAAAGTTTGTAGGTGGGTATAACGTGCGCGCCACCTACCGTCCTAGTTCTACGCACGGATATCACAATGTCACGAGTTCTATGACGCTCCAGGTTTTATACCGTTAAACCCCTTAGGGATCAGACATAAGTAATGATTCTTACGCGCTTCTCTTGCTTCCTCCACATTCACTACTCTTCCCACAAACACCCCGGTTGCTCTTGGTCCCGAAGGTTGGACAGCACCCGATCGATACGATTGTGATATGTAAATCTTAGAGTTCCTCGGAGCACACGCTTTAGCTTTTATTCGCGTAGAACCAGAAAACGGATTTTTTTGACCTGATGCTGTAAGCGAACGGCCGCCCAATACAGTGATAGGATTATTGTGGGTGGTCGTCAGGTGACGAGACCCCGAGTTGGTCTCGCGCCGATGAGGTTGATGCTTTCCTTTATGAGAATGAATGTAATAGTTTAATTAAATACTACTGTAATGGGCAGCAAGACCTCGTGGTAGGTAGCTCAATCCCAGGCTGAAACGTTGGTGGCAGTTCGCGCGCGGTAGAGTAAGTGGCCTCGGCGTTGAAGTGAATATATGGCTTATGGGTCAAGGCTTGCTTCATGACCGGGGCTCGTAACGACGAGCAGACGAGTAAAAAAAGAAAACGGGTAACGTAATTCATTTATATAAAAGGTCCGCTCTATCTGACCTCTAACTCTATGTATCTACGTGAATAACTTATTTACAAAATCTTTTATAATTTTAGTGTAATGCTCTAAGAGGCCCACCCTCCTCGCCCTGGGGATCTGTAACACAGATCTATTGAACTGGTGTTGACCTGCCTTCCTTCCTTGTAAGAGGACATTTGTAAGTTAAACAATCATCTGGGAAAAAATATTTTGTCATTCCAGATTGTATTCTATGCTTGTGCTGAATTTTATCCAAATCCATTCAATAGGTTTTGCGTGTACCAGTTATAAACACACACACAACTTTTCTCGTTTGTAACATTACTTGGATGATCCGACATTTTGCTATTTCCAGTTCAGTTCAGTTCCAGTGTTCAGTGGTAATTCCTATCCACTGTTATTTTACTGTACAGACAGTGAAAGCTTTTACTAGCTAAACAGCTCCCAGTATTAAAGATGCAAATAGCGTGCGGAAACGCGTTATCGCATTAGTCAAGATTCGTACCCTTCATAATGTACTTCTGCTCCCCATTACATTTTTGAAGTTGGTTTAACGCTTGGTATATCGTAGTACCTAACACCCATCTTTCTTTCAATATTATTACTAATATAATCATACCTGTGTGTGTATATTTGTATCAAAATCCTTTAGGTTTCTTGTAGTTGGTAAACATATAATGAAATATACCAAATTCCCTTTAAAATCCTCATAATGTAGATTTTCTTAATGCTTTTACTTAACTTGCATTGTATGGTATGTTCGGATGGAATCTTTGAACTCAATTTTGAAGTAGATATCATCAACCCATTGAGTTCAAATTTTGTATACATGTTTAGTTTATATGACAATGCATTTTAAATTTATCACGCCTTGGATGGAAAATTAATTACGACAATGACTAGAAACCCTCATAGACATCTAATGTCCACTCAAACTGAAGATGTTTAGATGTTGCTATCTCTAAACAAGGGCTCAGGCGTGTCTGTACAATCTATATACCTAAGAACCCAAGGCTAATACGCACCTATAGGAACCTGTTCACGTTTAACAGGACTAAATTGAACTAAATAGACTAAAACTTGCGGAAATGGACTAAGTATTATGTAACTTTTAATAAGAACAGATTTAAACATGTAAAGAAATCGCGCAGACCTATGGCTGCGTATTAGACGTGTATGTCTTGTCTCCCTGTCGAGTCACAACCTGTGGCTCGTGTGGACTTTTATAAATAAACGTGTAAAGTGATAGCGTGTGACTCTCGTCCGCATAATATCCGCATATTGAGCGGACACTCAGACAATAATGTACACTTAATATATTTTTTTTATAGCAATTTTTATGGCGTCTTTTGATGATTACGGACGCCCATGCACATTCGCACGATTGTTATGCAGATGCGTTGCACTCCTATCATCCCCACCAAACTGCCACCGGCTACTCATAAGCCGCACGAAACGCGACATCGACGCTCAACTTTGCGCCGGTATCAAACGAGTGATTGGTACTTCCCCGGTTGTGCCGGCCCAATTCCATTAGGAGTTGTTACTATGAAATTTAAAAACTTACTGCAGTGCTATGAGCTAACGTAATGTTGCTTTGAAATTTGATACGGTTGAGTACAGATCTTGCCTCGCAGTCCCAAGAATAATATTTTTTTTAATCTGACAATAATGTAATATAAATGAACCTAATATCGACATGAAATCACTTTATATCGATTAGGTGGACAAGAGTTGATTTAGCTGTAATGCAGTATCGAAACTATCATTTCGCACAGCCGTCGTATACGTGTATATTGTACGAACACGTTATTAACGCCCATGACCTTGGCGCATTCAAACGAGCGGCCGTTGAGCGCGGTGTGACCGTTACGTTACAGAGCGTCACTTATTCGTCTTTTTTGCCGGACCAGCTGTGACCCGCAGTTTTATCTGAGCTTTTTTATTATATAACAGTATAAGGAAACAATAGTTTCCTTATACTGTTAAAAAGGGAAACGAGTAGTCGAATCGAGTTTTATCGAATACCGACGCTCATAGACTTCCATGTAATTAAATAGTGCCGCCGTCGTCCTCTGTCCTCTCTCTGGGCTAGGGAAACTCACAAACAGTAAGGTGCGACAACATCAGTCACTGTGCGGCGGCAGTACAATGCATCACTACCCGTTATAAAAATATTTTTACGACCAAAATAGAATTAAAAGTAATCCTATTTAATTCGGCGATAAAAACTCTCCAGCATTATCGAATTGGTACACGAGGTGTAGTTGATTGAATGTATTGTCACTTCTTGATAGAATTTATGGTATCATTTGATTAAATAATATCACTTTATACACTATGGAACAGACCTGACGGTGATAAGTCGAAACCGGTCGTAAATGTAACTAAATAAATGTGGATAGTATATAAAGTTAAATTATTTAAACAAAGTGTTAGCACATAAAACCTTCTTTGTTTTGAGAATAATATTATCCCAGTAATGTATCCAACTATATATAATAGATATGTGCCTGTGGTTTCACAATTCACGCGTGTAAATCCCTAGGCAACTGCTCTTTCTTTTTCAAAATATAAAAATGTTTTATGTTATGGTACATTATAATTTATATCTGTGTCAAGTTTCAGCCGAGTCCGTTTGGTAGTTTTTGCGTAAAAGAACAAACATGAATACAAAATGGTACAAATTTTCGCATTTATAATATTAGAAGAGTTTCAGAGCATGGGAGGGCAAACGAGGAATCTTAGCCACTTAGTGACCACCGGCGGCCATTAACATCCGAATTATTGTAATTTTTTTTTATGAACACACATTGCTGGCTGGTTATTCGTAACACGCCAATTCTACGTTTATTTTATGTTCATATAGGGATCAAAGTTCAGAGCCATATCAAAGACTCTACGTTTAAAATCTTGCAGGAATATTACTAAATTTTTCTCCGCAATGCGGTTCATGGCGCGAATTGACTCAAATCAGTAAGAAATGGAACGGTAAAGAACAGGTGCAATTGCATAAACCGATTAACCGCACACAGCCGAACCGCACTAAACCGGACCGCACACAACCAAACCGCACACAACCGAGCAACTGCACTCAACCGAACCGGGATTCGTGTTTAAATGGACCCTAATATTCGATATATCTGCATTCTCTTTGTAGTCTAGCGCAATGCGATCACTTTGTGTGTGATTGTAAAGAATATAAGACATTTGTGAGTTTCCCACACAGCGGCCGTACGTTAAATAGATACAATGAAATATATGTTCGTGGAATCATTGGTGTCTTCATACCTAAACAAATAAATAAATGGGCCGTCATATAGAGGTACACTACGCCATTGCAGTCGGCAAACGGATTTAGGTGCTGCAACAGATTCTAGTTGGGATCCGGTCATAGTCGATTCACACTGACTCAACGTGATTGATAAGTAGGAACTCTTTTTTTTTTGCTCCTTTGCCTTGGCCTTGGTTCGATTTTTAAATCTAAAATTCGAATTATTCTTCGTAGTTTTCGATATTTAATGCAAAGTATATATATCTAGCTGGGGCGAAACATGTTTATAGAGGCTACGTAGATGTGGACACACGAGATGACATCTGGACAAGTATTTATGGACCGCCATTAGTATGTGCGGCCGGAGTGCCCGCAGTAGTCGCTGGCGCGTTATGTTAAAAAAGGATGACACAGCAGCGAAGTCATAAAGTGCGACGACGTTATTTTAACACAATGTAACGAGATTGAGTCATGACAGAGACACGTTTATATTAATTAAATTTTATTCCAGATCCCTGGTATCTGGATAGGGGAGAAAGAGAGAGAGAACAATACTTTTTATTAATTCATCTATTACGTCTACAATAAATACAGTTATGTCACTTTTATACACCTGACTCTGCATTTCTTACCAATTTTATAATATTAACCTTTGCACCATATCTGCGCTTAAATAACTTCTCTTACGACCAACGCACACTGCGTCATGCTTAACGCCAAAGATATTTGTGTGTACAATAGATCCCGACGTTACTTTCGGATCTTTCAGATCGGCTGCTTTCGGATTCGTAGAACAGTCGCTAATTGTTCGGATTGATATTTTTCAAAATAACAGTTGATGTGATACACCTATTAGTAAGTATAGTAATTTATCAGACGATGACACGACCCTGCACAAATGCTTTAAAAAAAAACAAGGGATTAAACTGTACTGCAGCCTGTATATGAACTGCCAGGACCCCTCCTGGTCCCCACCTGTGAGCACGGTAAACACATATAATGTCCGCTCTGAGAGTGAACTGAGGCAGTATCGGTACTTGTTAGTGTATTGAATCTGTAACGCGTAGTCGGCGCGACGCTCCAGGTGCAGTGCGCGTAGCCCTTAACACTCGCGTGCCAACTGACGGGGCCCGATTGCATCGGTATACGAGTACCCTTCACACGCCTAATATTCACAGTAAATGGGTTGTTACTCTATAAATGAAGTAATTTACCCTTAGGACTGTAATGAGGTTAATACGTGGACGTTATTATGAGGACCACTTAAATTTAAATTTTATTCAATGTTTGTAACATATTATAAATTTTATACTCTAACATTGTTTGTTGGTTCAAAATGCTGTGGTGGCTAATTCAATCAGAAATCTATTAAGAGATATTGCCACGCTGCTCTGCTGAATTGGGCCGGCACAACCAGGGAGGTTACGCTCCCGCGTTTTGGTGCAGTTTGCAAATAGCCCGTTGGGAGAGGAGAAGGAAGGCAGAGCTGAAGGCAGAGATCTGCATGAAAATTATGCAGATATTTATGAGTGTCGGTAGACATCAAGTGTATCCGACTGCAAGTTTGTCCCTCTATTATATAGGTATGTAATAAAATATATTTTACACGTACCCGCATAGTACAACTGCAACATGTCTGACTGGATTTTATATTTGTGTATAATAGTATACACATCCATGCATGTGAACTTACTGACACGACGCGACAATATCTTACTGACACGACGCTTATATATCAGCATGTAAGGACGGGTCTGCTGTGGTTGAATGTCATATTTCATGAACGAACTTACATAAAAGTATGTGTTTTTAGAGTTTACTCATTATGTTATTAGATAGGCCCGCGACTTCAGAAAACGAAAATCGCACGGGTACTAAGTAGGTCAAAATTTAGTTACCTATTTTGTTAAATATTCGGATATTCGGAATCAGATTCGTGTACTGAATACCTTTTTTGTACAGTGTCTTAAAAAGCAACCTGTATATCAATCTAGCAATGTCCAATACCCACTAAGACCTCGCGATAGCTAATTACCACTTTTGGCTATTTAGATTTAACAGCAGCATATAGCAGCATAAGACTAGCCTTTAGCAACAACTCCTACTTTAACCTTACCCTAAAAAAATCCATGGACGTCGGGACATTGAGAAGGATTGTACATTTAACATTCATGTTGGCAACCCCATCATAAATTTACAATTCCTAGGCTACTGCATTCGAACGGCACAACAAGTTTTGAAAGTTTAAACTATTGTGGTGATATAGTTTAGTTTTATGAGAATATAGCGCGGCTTATTTCAGTGAAATATGTAGATACAGTTTTTGACGAGATATATTCCAAACTGATATGAATAACAGTCGGAAAAGTTGCATAGAGTTGGTTGTTTGTGTGTTCATTCACACACAGGTATGTATAAAGTATACAGTACAGAGATGCAGCGATATTCACGTTCTGGTTGCGATCAGTAATAGCGCTACCTCTCGGCTCTCGGGTCAACGTCACGTAGACACGTAATATCTGTTTCCGTAGTTTGTTGCTCCAAAGAGTCGGGGATTTATGAAACTTGTCACCCAACAATGTATTTGTGCTATGAAACTTGTCACCCAACGATGTATTGGTGCTATGAAACTTGTCACCCAACAATGAATTTGTGCTATGAAACTTGTCAGCCAACGATGATGTATTTGTGCTACGAAACTTGTCACCCAACAATGTATTTGTGCAATGAAACTTGTCTCCCAAAAATGTATTTGTGCTATGAAACTTGTCACCCAACAATGTATTTGTGCTATGAAACTTGTCACCCAACAATGTATTTGTACTAGGAAACTTGTCACCCAACAATGTATTTGTGCTATGAAACTTGTCACCCAACAATGTATTTGTGCCATGAAACTTGTCATCCAATAATTTATTTGTGCCATGAAACTTGTCATCCAATAAAATATTTATGCTAAGTAATTTGTCGTCCAGCACTCTTTTTAATCTACAATCGAAAAACAAATTAATAAATTCATCTGGCTAAGAAAATGCCGGTCGGATTTAGTTTATTTCCAGCTAGTTGAAACTAAATGCTGTTTTGAGAGGATTGGTGTTCACTGCAAGATTACAAACGTGTCCATGAGGAAACATAAGAGATAGTGCCATTGTGTCGATGTGACATTGTGTGAAATGATGGCTACACTGGCAGCTGTAAATTCCTCTAAGCGCTAGTCACGCGTGACGCACTATGAAGCATTCGTCAAGCCTACAGGTTGTGTCGTGAAGGTTTTCTACCTAATCAGATATGCTGATCTGTAACAATGTTTTAACATAATTTATAAATGATATCTATGTTGCATATCTGTCAAGATTACGTACGTATTACGTAGTCTGTCTTGTGCTGACAGCTATGACAGCTGATGTCCGTGTTAGACTCATACAATATCCAGTTAGGCCCTGAGCTGAGGACACCTCGGGTGTGTACCTCAGTGACGTGTCATCGTACATCTAAGGCTCCTCACCTAGAGTCCATCTCTTAGGGTAGTCACACAACCCTCCACATGTCATCCTGACGTAACGCATCAACACACATAAGTATATAACAATCTATACATATTATAAAACAAAGTCTCTAAAACGGCATGTCTGTGTATAATCTATTTTCTAAAAATCTATCGCTGAGAACTGATTTTATTGAATCTGTTAACATAGCAAACTGGCGTGTGTTAGTCACAAGCTGGAGAGGATCGCTATAAAAATATGGTTAACTGGGGTAGGTAACTGGAACTGGACTGGTAACATGAAATTTATTCAGACCACACCTTGGAATGGCCTGCCTGACCCTTCCAAGTTTTTGGTTATGGTGGTTATAGTGATAAATTCATAGTTATGGATAATAGTTATATAAGATACTAGCTGTCCGCTCGGCTTCGCTCGTTCGGAATATTATCTAAACAAATTATGCACTAACATCTTCCTCGTGAGTCGATCTATCGATAGATAAAAACCGCATGAAAAAATCGATCACACGCATACAGACCAATACAGACCAATATAGACCAATACAGACCAATACAGACCAATACAAACCAATACAGACCAATACAGACCAATACAGACCAATACAGACCAATACAAACCAATACAGACCAATACAGACCAATACAGACCAATACTTCGACCTTTGTTTTATAACATGTACAGATTGTCGAACAGGTTTAGATAACGCTATATTAGATGTGGAATTGTTTTATTGAAAACTCACTTTTAAAATGGAGGATACAAAGAGAATTAATTAATTAATTCTCTGTTAAAACGAACATCTGAAAATGATTTCCATTGTCGCATTTAAAAGCTGATGGAAAAACTTTTCGCATGCATTGCGTGAAAAATTTCAAAGTGATTTTGGGGCAATTCAGGAGTTGAAATGTTTGCGCGCCTCATTTACAGCCTGACGATTATTCTTGTACGTTCTTGAGACTACATTAAAAGAACGGACAAGTGCGAGTCAGACTCATACCCTGAGGTTTTCGACCTTACGAGAACATTTGTCTGTTATACAATTATAAGGTGTGAAATTACAAAGTCGTCTTGTCGGTAAGACCGGAAGTATCTACTAGGTATTCTTGATGGGCAGACTGAAAAAGTGATCCTTTACTTTAAGATATAGAACCCTAAAAAAAAAAAAGAAAGAAATACGTGTCCTTCATTCAGGTTGTTAAGGGCTCGGTCTATGCTGGATCAGATTTTTCGCTAGAATTGAATAGACAACGTTGTAAATTTTTCTCTTACCGCCCGCACACTTTTATTCCCCAATATTTGAATTGTGTCCGGGCTACTTAGCCCGAAATTCGAGTGTCTTCCACGCTATATTTTAGTATAACTGTAGAATTGTATGTTCTCCATGGAATATGCTCATAGCTATATAGATTTATATCTACATGCAGTATGCACCTGTAATTCTCATGAAAAATATGTAAGTAGTATTCTCATGAAAGATATATGGTAACTACATATTTTTCATGGGAATAATATTAAAGTTTAGAAGTTTGTTTGGCTGCACGCGCCCGTTGCTAATCCATATTATTGCTGTACACTTTTTGTTTAGGTTGCAATTATATCATTATTCACGGTATGAATACCGTGTTTCATTACGTAACGTTAATGGGGAGTCGAAGTCTTTTGTCAAGTTGTTATAGACATCTACTCAGGGATTACTTGTCCGATTTAAAATTGTTTTTGTATCAGATAGCCTAATTATCGAGGAGGGCTAAAAGCGAACACCATCACGCTATTATAACTGAGAGCGGGTATAACCGCGAGGCGCCGCTAGTTAGGAATAAAATTGAAAAAAGTAACGCGATCTACTCGAAATATTTACGAGTGCTGACTTTAAAACCATTATTTTGAATGAGCCGAGCTTGAGCGTGGCGTATTCACGACCTACGTTACTAATTTCAATACGTAAAACAAAGGTGGCGCTTACCAAAACCTAATAGATTTTTTTGATTACGTCATGATATGATAATAAAATGTAATGCAAGTCCTACATTCGAATCTGGCTGACACGATCGAAGTATTCCATCTCTCGCACGCCACGCTATGCTGGCGCGTTCGTGCTGTTATCGTGAGTCGATTCGACTGCTCGTTTGTATCGTTCGTATTTTATTCCCATAGTTGATATGGTCACTTTTCCGAGATGAAGCGTATTCTAATCCAGCCAACGTTGACAAGCACTTAAAATATCGAATCAACGCCTAGAGAGAACGGTAAACTGACGAGACGTGTGAACGTAATATCGTATTGCACCAATCGGAAGTTATTAGTAGGCGAGAAGGGTACAGGCGGGTCTTGATTGAGCCTAACGCGATTGGTTTCTTAGCGGACCGCTGCGTATCCGTGTCATTGGATATCACACCGAGGGAGGGCGAACTGTTCCTGCACGTCCCACACCACTCAATCTAATTTATGCGCTACATATATTTTTGGCTCTGTATACGACTTATACTTTAGGAAGAGGTTTACATATTGAATTGCAAACGAATTACGCCGGCACTATCGGAGATTTATCTCTCGCTCACAAAACACCGCCGCAAACTGACTGCTGTGCTGCCGCGTTTCGTACGGTTTGTGAGTAAGGAGGAGAGGTTTGGAGGAGAGAAGAAAAGGAGGGCAACGCATATGCATGCAGTAATGCGGATGTCGGTAGACGATAAAAGGCTCAAATCCAAATATTTTGTATACAATAAAAAAAAACTACGATTACTTACTATCGGATCTCAGACGTCGACAATAATAGATTACGGAATTTATATTCTACAATTTTATATTTAATATAAATTTTAACTCAAACTCCAATTCAATTATATATTTTTATAAAATCGATGATCAATTATTTTTGTAGCTGCATTATCTGTTTTATAAATATCTACCAGCTTTCTAGTTAAAAGTGTTTGCTTATCTGTAGAGTTATAAAGGCTTTGATCTCAACACGGACGCACTAAAAGTAAAACTTGTAAAAGCCGCACGCAACTGTCAAAGGAAGTTGTAAAAAACTGAATGTGCCGCTCTAACGCAACACGCCAGGCCGGTTTCATCTGCGGTATGTACTCGCGACATGCCACTGCCTTCAGGGTAGCGAGTGCCTATAAAAACTACCAACTGAGAAGTAAGCGGACAGAAGTGCAGTTAACATGTTACAGAACAACCAGTTCCACTTAAAAAATTGGCCAACCCCCCACCATATTTCAAGCCTTATCGTGGCGGTGAGGCGCAGTAGCCTGGAGTGAACCTAGAAGTGCTGTGGAGGGAGCCAACTTACAGCGAATTACGATATACTTTATACCTATGATACCCCACAGAGTACAATCTACTGGCTAACGACATGATATTGCATTGTTATAGATAATGGTCTTTATGAGCGCTAGATTATTGTTAGCATTAGATCATATTGTAGAAAGCGCCGCAATACAATTAAAAATAGACTTCTTATTAGAAGGTTGCCATATCTAGACAAAGTAGAGCTACCACCATATCGAGCAAACAGACAATGAAAAACATGCCATTAAGTGCACTTTAACCTACCCTGTAGCTTTAAAATAGATACATGATGTCTCGATTATAAGAAACTAGAAGGACACCCTAATCTACTGACGCCGGGCAAAAACTTCAAAAGCTCCGAGATTTGGATGAAATCGCATTTACTTTTAATTAAAATACAGTTTATGATTTTTTTATTGATATTAACAATTTATTGAGAATATTTAATTCGTTGGATATTTTGCAGTGCCGGGATTAGCTTAGATGCAGTTCAGGATTACGAAAAATTACGAAAATTCTCTCGCTAACACGATATCGCCTTAAAAATCTTGTCTACCAGTTTGTGATTAGCTGGTGGCCCATTTGGGAATGGGGGTATAGCAGGGCAATGCATCCGGACAACTATACGGATGTCATTAGGCTTGGGTAGTCACCAGAAGGGTTCGATTGCTCGTTCGTCCTCTTATGCCACAAAAAGATGGCTATACAAATCGGAAAGTAATAACACTGTTCTGAAACGCTTTTTTTCGGACCCGAAGCGATGCTATGGAAGAGAAGAATTCCCAATATAGCTTGATCGGATTGCTACGGGTATTAGTCGGGCGACGAGTCTCTACCGCAGATGGGAAAGATTCATCCCGCTATGAGCGTTTGAAGATCATGTGAGAGAATCATGATAGGAAGGAAATACTTTCATATGCAACTCAAAATCTCCATGCATGCAGTAACTACAAATAGAGTTCATACATATTATATATTAGTAAATAAACAAATAAATGTGCCATACTTTAATATAATATAATCAGTTGAGGCATGAAGTGGACATGAGCCAATATACCAGGTGGTGACAGCAATATGGGCCGCATTGCCGACCGGACTTCGCCCCCCCTCCCCCCCNNNNCCCCATACCTCCAGCTGTTACGTCCCGCACACTACGTTATTGCGCCTTATTGTTTCCTGTGATAATTACGAATTAACGTCATGAATATAAATACTATTCCATCTTTTAAAGCGACTTGGTTGGAGTAAGTATATCGTTTTCTTCCCGCGAATGTATATTTGAACGGCTCGACGGAATTCACGGATGGGTTTTCAGAGGTTTCGTTAAATTCGTCGTAGCGTCGTGAGTGATTCTGGGTACTTTGAAACATTTATTGCAGTCGGGCCTGCCATTTAATGTTAGGTTAGGTAATGAAAGCTAATATAGTGAATAAATAGTAAATATTTGGTTGTAGTTAATCTAGAGGGAGGTTGCAAATGACATGAAGGCCTGGTACGGATACACGGTAGAAGAGAAAAGTACGGCGGTGCCCCATTTTTGCTCGACTTGGCGGGGGTACCGCCGTGCCCACAGATCTGGCTTCTGCTTTCCTGTCATAGTAAGCCCCTTGCCAATTACGCTAGTGTAGATTAGGTGAAAATACGGTTGGACAGTTGGTACTTCTATAATGGTATGGTGATAGCAGCAAAACCGACAAGCAGTGCATATTCACGTGCTTACTTGTGTTGCTCCTTATTATTTTATTGTTATTCAGCTCAAATATCTAGATTTGATTTATGTCCGAATAAAACACATTTTTAAAACTTATCTTTATAGAGTAGGGGGGCAAACGAGCAATGGACGCCTTTTTTACGACTACCAAATTCCATGAACATCAGCACACTATGCCGATGCGTCCGCGATCCTTTTCACCTCCCCCAATGGGCCATTATGTTTGTTATAAATTAATAATAAAGTATACGTTTAGGAAGAGGAAGGGGAAGGGAAGAAATTACTCATTTGTCTCCCTATATTATAGAAAAAAGTAATTTCAAAAACACTGGTAAAGCATCTCTTCAAAGTGTCGTTGTAGAAATATCTCTCCATGGTCTGATCTGATCGCCTTCCCATGGGAAGGAGAGTAAAGAATAGAGTTGTGTCCACTTACTATTGTGTACAGACACTGTTCCGTAGGTGGTGCGGCCAACAGCTCGGCTCCTCTGAACAGAGCCTGTGAACCGGTTCATGTGATCAACTGGAAACTTTTCCAGCTGACACCTTCGCCATTATAACAGTTTGTAAGTTATCAAACTAACTTTACCGCTCAGCCCGTCTCGTAGGTCGTTATTAATGTACAAGTCGACGCCTTGGTAGTTTTATCTCTTATCACTCACCTGTCAGAAGCACGTTTATGTGTCATAATCCTTGGTAGTTTTATCTCTTATCACTCACCTGTCAGAAGCACGTTTATGTGTCATAATCCTTGGTAGTTTTATCTCTTATCACTCACCTGTCAGAAGCACGTTTATGTGTCATAATCGCCATTCAGATGATCGTCATCACCGTCCGCATATTCCAGCACAATTCTGAGTAGCTGATATTTTGTTGTATGCCAAGACAGTAAATGCAAAACATACATCTTTTTGTTTAATTTCTCTCAGTCATTTTGAACAATCAAAGTAGATTTGACATAAAAAATGTGACGAGAGACTGGTGACTGTACTAGGTTCACCTATACTTAATCTCCGGACTCCTCACCATACGAAGTACAACACTTTAAGCTTTACATTAACACCTATATTTAATTTTATTTATCATCCTATTTTAATAAATAGAAGATGATGATAAGTAATAATAAAAACAATATGTTAAGTTGTTGATGTGGTAAAAATCCGACCGATTGTTTTAGGTTTTTTAACCTCTATATTAATAGATTGTATCCTAACAGGTATTGCATTATTAGAAATTTCATAAAATAATGCTAAAATATTCTACTTTGTGGAGCTGATTATTAAATATTATTAGTATTCGCGAATACTGGCTGGTGTCTTTTTTTATATTAAAAACAGAAAGGTGTAGCGGAGACCAAATGGCGCCCCAGGGAACGCTAATATTGGGGGCATGTCACATGCCTATCCATCATAAACTTTTACAAGCCTTCTTTCGACATACAACTTAAAGGGTTCTTTGATCGCCCTGAAAGTCTTTTATGTTAAAGCATTTTTGGAATAAATATATTAAGCAGGACACAGAAATGTAACTCTCATCTCCTCTAAATTCATCAAATAATAAATTAACATCATGCCACTATTAGCTTGGTATTATTATTAATTAAGGATATATATTTAAAGCGAGTTATGAGTATAAATAAAAATTATTAAAATAATAAATAATGTCGTCCTAGCCGAATATCGGTTACAGCGGCCGTCTCCATTGAGAGAGCCATCCGCGCGACACATATTATAGTGCACAAGTGTTTGCGCAGACACATATTATAGTGTCCAAGTGTTTGCGCAGACACATGAGTACTCCTTGATCCCTCATTCTCCTATTCCGATGGGACGGATAACCGACACTACCGGAGACAAATCAGGAGCAGGTCCGACAGCTTATGAAATGGATCTATGGACTTTTATCCCACTAATATTATAAACTGGAATACTATAAAATTTACTTTTTATCCGTAAAAGGGAAAAATAATTAGGAACCATTTAACACGAGTGAAAGAAGAATAGGTAGACATGTATAAGTGTCAAGACACTAAATGACAATTTCCCTGGACTGTCATTTGCTATCTCTGCTACCCCCGCGGGGCACAGACTAGTCGTAACCACCGATATGCTTTTATTATCCGTATGTTTAAGTACTATGGACACGATGTCGGCAGATATGACACTAATATACGGGGTATTATAAATTGTTATAAAATACTGCACAACGGCGTCGGCGTCTGACATTTATGATGCGTTAACAAAGTGCACTTGGAATTAACGACGGCCATGTCTCTGCGGCAAATGAATACGCTAGGGGCGAACCAAAAAAAATGTACCAGCACTTCGCACGGGTATTTTACAAAATTACAAAAATAGAAAGATTTACAAAAGTACAAAAAATAATTTCAGCCCAGTCGACATTACACGTTACCATGACAACATATTCAATTTATGACGGGACAACGTCCGTCGGGACAGCTAGTTAACAATAATTTCTACAGCCAAATAAGTTTGATATAGATTAACTTTGATAGTTTCCGCACCTTTGGTTACATTTACAAGTTTTTATTTCGATTTATAACATAGCAGAAAATGTTCAATAGCCTATGTTGATCAGAGATAATGTCGCATATTAATAGTAAAAGATGTTTTCAAAGTTCGTTCTAGTAGTTTCGGAGCATATTCAACGTAAATACACAAACAATAAAATGCTTCCTCTTTATGTTATTTGTATATTTTTGTAGAAATGGGAGGCAAACGCACTCGTTTGCCCCCCATTTCTCAAAAATAATATCAGAGACCTTTTACGACTACCGACGCCCATGAATATCCACATAATTACTATGCCGATGCGTTGCCCTCCTTCCCCTCCCCCTCCAATGGGCCACCGGCTATTCACATACCGCATGGTACGCGATACTGGAGATGTCACTTTACGGCGGTATTATGTGAGCGAGAGGTACCTCCTCGGTCCCACCGGACCAATTCGCACTAACTCTTGCTCACGTATAATTAGATAAACTTTAACAGTAGTAACGAGCGGTTGGTTTACTTAACTGTAATTTACTTTAACAAATATTTTGACGTTTTACTATTCTCCCATTCGTTAAGTGTAAAAAGAATAAAATAGCGTGAATAAAAAATCATTATATCCCACTTTTGGTTTCCACATCATCGATAACTGCAAGTTCGGCAGGAAGCAACATATTAATGTTTAAAATACTCGGCAAATGCTTCCACGTACCAGATATTTGGCTACTCAACAAAAGTATCTGTAAACTGTCTACAGACGCGCTGCACTTTGACTGGGTGCTTGAGTAGCTTGACGCTGGGGAATATTTGCTTACATCTTCGTCAGTATGGGGTAGGAGTATTGCTGCATATTTTTTGTAGTATAGAGGGGCAAACGAGAAATCAGAACCTTGTAATGTTTACCGAGGCTCACAGATATCCACATTATTGTCATGCCAATTTTTGCCGTCCTTTTTCACCGATGTCTTTCCTTCTAATGGGCCACCGGCTACACGACAGCATAGTTGTCAGTTTACTATTTATTTTACTGCAATGAAGCATGGCACTACCTCTTACTTACTTTTTATATATAATGATATATAATGATATAAAAATAACTTTACTCTTGAATATGTTAAATTGTTGCTGGACGTTAAATACACATTCATAATTTCCTGACGACGTCAGTTAACTTGAAAATCCTCGGCCAGAATCTTTGACAACGGTAAGCAAATCCATTAGTAAAGTAAAACGGGAAAGCTTGCGGTAGTTAGTGAATTCGTATGTTTTATGCACAGTCGCCGCTCACAACTGGGCCACAGTTCACCGCAAAGAGTCCCGTGCAGTTGTCGCAGAGTGGCGCACGGACGTACCGCGGTGAGTGCGGGCCAACTGGACAGACTACCAGTGCAGGCACCCTACGGCATAAGTAAAGCTTTTCGGGGTTTACTTGCAAGATACGTACTCACAGGACCACACGTGCACGGGCATACCACATCCATACCACTACTCATCTACAGTCACAACACACCACACAACACATGGGCCCTAAACAGGCATCTACCCCCCTGAGCCCCCCTGAAAAGCGAACCCCATTACCGAGGGGATATTTGTCCCCTCGCGTCCCGACACGTCCGCCCCGGTGCC
Source organism: Eumaeus atala (assembly GCA_017140195.1). Classification (NCBI taxonomy): domain Eukaryota; kingdom Metazoa; phylum Arthropoda; class Insecta; order Lepidoptera; family Lycaenidae; genus Eumaeus; species Eumaeus atala. Next base: position 789,167 of record JAFELO010000593.1, on the reverse strand, counting down.
CACACTCCTCGCAGGCGCCTGCCTAGCAGACCCAGTAGTCGTTACGTACTCACGTTATAATAATAATTTAACCTATATAACCAATCATGTGATACAAAACGATCGAAATCTTGTGATAGCGATACGCTGTCGTTTCATATGATAAGTGAGTAGCCGGTGGCTCATTGGAGGGTAGGAGGAAGAGAGGGAAAAATATATGCATAATAATAATAATAATAATACGGATGTCTATGGACGGCTACAGTCGTCAACCGAAGGCTCCTATTGCCCGGTTGTGGCCCCTGTACTGTGCATAAGTGGTGTAAGTGCGGCTGTCTATGTGTATCGGACACATAAACGTTTGCACCAGGTAATAAACAGATGCCTGCCGGAAAGCTTTCCGAAATCCAAGTCCATTGAGCAATTAAATAATAAATTTAATAACATCTTTATTTTTTTCAGGTAAATTAAAATTTCTAACTACGTGCTTATATAAAACAATAAACTGGGTGTGTGTAGAATGTAGAAATAGAAAATGTATGCAGGCGGAAATCTACATACATGCAACATGGGCATTATAATTATAAAGATAAGCAAAGCGATCAGAGAAATATAAAAGAGTGTGCGTGTACCACACAGTCAATGCGGCGCGTTACGCGTGCCATTTGTGAAGAGAGAATTTAGCAAGACATGCGAGGTTTGGCGTAATAAGTGTTACAACTTAGTAAAGTAGTGGTTTGTAATGACGACATAATTGGCTCTACTGCCCCCCATATTAGGGCCATATACGTTGCACCATCTCTTCTATACTTTTCTCTTACATTGCGCATTCGTCTTACAAACATTCTTGGATCTTATGCTATTAAACCATTTGAATGTTTTTTTTAATAAAAAATCTCGCTGGCCACATTCTTGAACAGCGTCCGACTAATCGATAAGCCACCAACTCCAGATCGTGCCAGCTCTATTATTACGGCATTACTTTTTCCTTCACTTTCGCACACAAAAGGGTAGAGACTAGAGAGCCGATTAAATTATTCAATGGCTTGCGATTCGCAAGCACACGCACGCAGATTGTGTGTACGCACCCGCACGAACGCACACCCACGCAAGACGTCGTGCGTGTAGTAAAGAGGAGTCGCGGTCGATTGCGTGAGTTGCCATGTCTGCTGACTGAACAAACATTAGGACCTTGAATATATCACTCACATGCATAATTAATTATCTATCTATTACCTAATGATCTTTATCTATTTAGCAAAATGGATGTCAACTCAAAATCTATTAAGTAATATTGTTGTCTGTAGGCTGAAATTCGTGAGGGATTCACATTCTTCAGGCTGCAGTAGTACAGTACATTTGTGAGTATGTAACTGACCTACTAAACTACTGTTTCTAGTATTTTATAGACGAAATATCATTTTATTTATCTCTCTTTATTCCAAAAAATATATTTTTCCAGCCTATTTGCAATTACTATTTCCACTGACTAATTACACATGTTACTGAAATATATAATTTTCTAGAAATAAAGAAAGCTCAGTATCAAACTGATTAAAATTTATAACAAAGACCTACACCGGATTTTTGCTTCTTAAGAGCTGTTTCTGTTTCAGGAGTAAAAAGAGCGTAAGAGGCGTAACCGGCGTAATCCCGGTAAAGTGTTTTCGCCGGGCTGGTAACTGTTTTATACGGTGTTAGACATTTATATATTTGTATCCTGCGCGCCCTAAATCATTTCTTATGGAGGAAATCTTCCAAAATCAAGTCATAACTAGGATGTACCATAAAAACTAAGTATTGATAAAAAGATGTACAACAAGCTATTTACGTGATAACCAATATTGCTTAGCTCCGGTCGGGTGAGCTGAGCAACAAACGCTAGAACGAACTGAGTCGTCGCCTGCGAAGACTTAATACTAAGTGTCTTTGGCGTTGCAGTCTCTGCGGAACTTGTGGCAGTGCGCCGTGCTGCCCGCTCACTTGAATAAAACTTCGTGTTCACTTCATTGGGTCCTGTTACACATTATTGGGGGATCCGATTCTAATGGAAATGTGAAAAGAGATATCTTATTACATACCAGCACTTATACATAAATACTGGTTGTCTCTGAGTCAGTTTACGGACGTTATGGTTTTAAGTGTTAATAGTTCTCTAATTGATCCGTTCACGCTTCCACCGATGGAGTAAAAGGAACAACCTGTTATGCTCTTTCGCGCGCAGATCCCGCCCATTCGGAACATTACTCAGAATGTTACTATGACGTCATATTTTTTCGTGCATGCAGCTAACGTTATCGTTAACAAGGCGTTATCACGCTAAAAATCTCACGTCGCGGAGTTTATTCGCGATGGTCACCGAAATAACTGGACCAATTTTGATGAAATTGGACATACGTGTGTAATTTGGTCCAATTTAAAATATTGTTATATTTTATTCCGAGTATAGCAACCTAAGAAAGGCTTGGCCGGCTAAGCTGGTAGGTATAGGAATCTTCAACACGTGTGTATGTATTAGTCTGGCCTTGATACTGTTACAATTAAAAGTAAAAAAATATTACATTTCAATTTGTTGTTTTATTACGATTGTTCATTGTGTTTTTTTTTTATTTTGGCGCCAATAAATTGTACAATATTTTGTTATATTAAAATAGAGAGAGTGGGGTGATAGACACATTATCGCATAACAGAATCTTTGTGATTGCATAATACACAGTAGGTATGGAGTCAAATTCAATTTTTAAAACTCTCCATACACTCGGTATTAGTCAAGTTTAGTGTGGCGGATTATTAATAGGTACAAACAGAGGAGTTTGTGACAGAGAAAGATTTGGCCGTCTACGTAGTGTTCCTACGAAATAGGTGGTCAAAGCAGTAAGGGAAAGAATTCGAAGAAATCCTGTCCGAAAGCAAATTTTATCTCTGGGAATGAAGATAGCACCTGGAACCATGTCACGTATTTCAAGAGATGACTTAGAACTTGCAGCCTATAGGAGATGCTCTGGTCATTTCTTAACCGATAAATTAAAGATGAATAGGGTGGTAAAATCCAAACAAATACTAAAGCGATAGGAAAGGGGGGGGGGGGTCACAGAAAAAAAATGTTTACGCATGAGAAGAAACTTTTTATATTTGAGATACATTTTAACAAACAAAATGACCGTATTTATGCTCAAAGCTTTATGCTAAGGAGGCCCAATTAGTTGGCAGAGTGCAACGTGGGCATTATCCGACTTCAGCGATGGGGTTTTGGTGGGGTATTAGCTATGAAGGAGTGTCTGAGCCATTTTTTTGTGAAAAAGGTATCAAACATCTGCACAAGTGTATCAAGATACCATTCTCGAGAAGGTAGTTAAGCCTCTTAGCACTATGTCCAATAACCAAGTGTAGTCCTTCCAGTAAGACTCGGGACCAGATCATAATGCTCGATCCTCCCATCCTTTATTAAAACGAACGTTCCGGACTTGATCAGAGCTGAAGACAACCTTTATAAAGGTGCTGGAACGACTTTAATGATACCTTTGTGTACAAGTTCATTCTTGTAAGGTCTGTTCACAAGTGAAACCGATAGATGAATCTGGGCATCATAGTTTTTTGATATCCCATGTTGTGCCTCAAGGAAACCATTCGTTTTCTTTTGGATACTTTAAGTTATTCTATATTGTAAAATATATCTATGCCAGATTTCACCCGACTACATTCAGTAGACTTGTACGTTAAAGGTTAACAATAACGTTGGAAGGTTATTGTTAACCCTTCAACGTTACTCGTACAATCTTTAACATCTACATTACAATTAGGGTTCCTATAATTTAAACCGCGTCACTTAGAAGAAATGACAAATTTCTTCCAAATTTTCTTATGCATTTCACTACATCTATGCTACTAGGTCAAATAGGAAATATTTTTCATGACGTAGTAATATAATAACATGATGAGGATTAAAATATTGACAAACTTAACATTATGTTGGGTTTATTTCCCACGGCTTCTATTCCGTAAATCCTGTTGCGACGGAAATTATTGTCATAACTGGGTATATATTTTTCCTTCAGTGAAAGGTAGTCACGTAGATCATTGCATCGGAATGGCGGGCACGACCGTGGACGATGGAGGTAACACTTGCTCACATAACACCGCCTTAAAGTGATAGCTATGCTGTCGCGTTTCGTGCGGTTTGTGAGTAGCCGGTGAGCCATTGGGGAGATGGGGTATAATTTTATTTTGTCAATTAAAACTGTATTAAAGATCAAAAATGTTTTCGTTTATAACAGTTTCATTTTCCCTCGTTCGCCGCCATTACAAAGCCCCGGAACTCGCAAGCGTTTTTCCGACGCTCATTAAGAAAATGCTTCATTTTTCGTCGATAAGAGCGTCGTCACAGGCCGCGAGCCGTCAACACTCTTTTGACCGTGGCTCTTGTGATTAACCTCAACTGAAGCCGCATCTTTTTCTTATGTATTCATTTTGTGAGGTTCGCATCCATAAACGTTGGAATTTTGAAATCGTTGTTTCTATTACCCTAAATATATAGTACATAATTTTAATGGTAACCACCAAATATTAGCAGCAATTTTCCAATTTTAAAAAGGCTGAAATTATCCTTTTTAATATGGACCAGTATTAGATATTTTAATCACACAAATAATTTTTTTTTTTGGATTCTTTTGGTTTTATAGCATATATAGTACGGATGATCCTATAAATATACTATCTGATTGTCCCTATCTCTTGCTTGCGTCCATCTGTAATAACTTAATAAGCTCTTTACTAAGAGGTAGTGCCGTGCTGCATTGCAGCGGAATTGGGTCCGAACGACTGGGGAGGTACCTCTCGCTCACTAGATACCGCCCTAAGTAGACGTCTACGGTGTTGCGTTTCGTGCGGTTTGTGAGTAACCGGTGGCCCATTAGGGTAGAGGTGAAAATGAGGGCAACGCATCGGCATAGTAATTGGGCTGATGTTCATGGGCGTCGGTAGCCGTAGAGGGGCTCCGATTGCTAGTTTGTCCCCCTATACTATATAAAAAAATAAGCCTTGTGAAATGTATGTACATAATACGCTCTTAACAATAAATGTATAGAGAATAGTTAACAACAAACTGTTGCATCAACATTGCTCGCAACATCGTTAGCCCCACGCCCACCACTCACACCTCAACACGCGACACGCACCTACACAGCACACATGTCATCAGCCTTGGCATCTATTTTGAGGAATCCTAGCGAGGTGTGGTGGCTTTTAGAGTACCTGAGGTGTTATTGCGTAGGGCGCAAATAGTCCAAGTATCTCAGCACCTTGTGAGTGCTGCGGGTACATTAGCTACTTCAGTACTTTGTGAGTACTGCTGGTACATTAGCTACTTCAACATCTTGTGAGTGCTGCTGGTACATTAGCTATTTCAGCGTCTTGTGAGTGCTGTTGGTACATTAGCTACTTCACTACATTGTGAGTGCTGCGGGTCCTGGTCAGCTGGGAGAGTCCGGTCCCTTGTGAAGATTACACGCCGCGGTTGTCTACTGCTGACAGTTCCCGGGCACCCCGGTACTAGCGACCGAAGGCACCCGCGCGGTGTGAGGTATTCACTTCAGCCGTGAGTCCCATCTAGGAGCTACTAACTACTGAGTTATTGTAGATGTTGCACAAAAATATAAATAGAAAATACGACGAAACAGAATTCGGTCTTTTGAAATACGTAAACGTTTCACGTAAAAGAAGTTAAAAGTTTTCCAGTAAATTACCCAGCAAGGTAAAACGCTGAGTTACACAATGTGTCTTAGGTATGTATAGCACCAATTACGGACTCTCAATGTAAGTTGTGCTTGTGATCTCGGAGATTTTACAAGAATCATTGTGTGTTTGTGTGTTACATAAAAAAAACTGCCATGCAGCCAGTTTTTTTTTAATTATAACATCAGTAATGTTCTGTACTTCTTATAATTCAGTTTTCACTGAACTCGTCATGTTGGATTAATAAATCAAATCATATAGTAAAATGTTCAGCAATGACAGCCCCAGTGTCCTAGTGGTTAGCGCTACGGACGTTCGTCCAGGTTCGATCTCGATCATGTACCAATGAGTTTTTCTAACTTAGGTGCATGTCCTTTTACGGTGAAGGAAAACATTGTGAGGAAACCCAGATTACTGTATTCGAATTCATCCCAATCTAGGACAGGGCTTGGATTCCTTTCATGGTCGCAGAGGTCAGACGGCAATCGCTCTGTGTAAAAATTGGAGCCCTCGTCAAACCCCTCGTCAAAATCGGATAGGGCGAAGAAGAAGAAGACATAGTAAAATGTCCAATTTCTAGGACCACTCCACAAGGAAAAATATCATTTATTTTATTTACTTGAAATATTTATTCATTGTTAAAAAAATGTCCTTAAAGAGATATGACAGTTCCGAATATTTTTTTTTTAGATTGCCGCATCGTTTATGCTAATTTCGAACACATATTTGATCCCCTGAGGTATAAATTTACAGAAATCTTTTCTAAGCAGATTTACATTGCCTATACGGTAGACCCGGCATTAGTCATTGAGGACATATCATTTATACATATATTTAGGAGGGTGTCACCTGGTTTACATGACTATTATAATACTAGCAAAGTTTCACATCCATACATCTGTTAGATGTAGGTCAAAATCGACTTATCAGATTCCATGTCATAAGTGGATAGTCACAGGTGAAGCTAATAAAGGCGTAGCTATTGATATATGAGGTAATGTTCCATGTGGGACTCATTGAGGTTTAATGCGCGAGGTAGATTTACATACATTAAGTAGAAAAGCGAAGGAGGTCAAGGCGCAGTGGTGTAATGAAGATTGAATCAGTAGAAAACAATCTTACACCATAATAGCTCTTCATTCACAAACAAATTGCTTTTCGTTGGGGTTTCGATTTGAGGATTAGATTTGGTGTTTTCTTTGTGAGTTATTTTTTCTTGCCAAAGTTATTTTGTTTGTTCAAAAATCGGGGGAAAACGTTTTAACTCAAGATGAGTTTTGTTTGCGATTAATTAAAAGTTGGCATATTAATGATAACTCAGGCAATGTCTTTTATCATAGGGGGTATAGTAGCGATCGGACGTCATGTAGATCTGCTCCCATAGGTCCCTAATCTCCCAATGCCCCGTTTCATGTGTGTGACCCACACATGAAACGTGGCAGCGCAAGCGCTATAAGCGAAATGTTAGTTCCACCCTCATTCCGGCGTAATACAGAAATAGCACCTTTACAAGTCTACGTCGGATTAACTTAAAGTAACTGGAAAGACACTTAATGGTAATTCGATGGCTCGTTTGCCGGCTGTGCAATATAAAAAAAACATTTATTCAATATCTCTTGAAGCGGAAAGTCTGATAGCTATTGAAACGGAGTCCGATATGAAAAAAAGACAAAACGGAATTATATTGAGCCATCCGCCGCGCAACTGTAAGTTAAATGAGTGAACTGTTAATGAAAGGAGCTGAAACCTCACCGCTGAGGGTAACTGGATAGAAAAGAAATTTAAAACCATCAGCATCGCGGTCAACACGTTCAATGAGGACTGGAAACCAGAATGATGAAGTCCTAGTTTCGAGCATCGGGTGAAAAATCTCTTATAACGGCATCAGGAAGTTGGCGGCGTTAATCCCCCATGCCTCGAAGAATGTGAAGCCACCGGTCCTGTGACTGATTTCTCTCAGGTCGTGTCGGACTACATTCGAATCGGAATAGAAGAATGAAGAAACATAGAATGCACTTGAATTTTTTTATGGAATTGGGGGGGGGGGCAAACGGGAAATCGGAGCCTTTACGACTACCGACGCCCATGAACATCCATATGATTACTATGCCGATGCTTTGCCCTCCTCCCACCCCCCAAAGGGCCACCGGCTACTCACAAACCGCATGAAACGCAACACTGGAGATGGCACTTCACATGATGGTGCATGGTACTACCTCCTCCTTTGCAACATGCCACTACCTCCTTCCAAGTACCTCTTTGTATCTACCCACACATGTTTACCTACTGTAATACGTCCTGTGCAGTTGACTGGTATCAGCTTCGAAAAGCGCAGCGGGTCAACGTGGTGTTGGTGATGGTGATACCATGGTACCACACAAGAGGACAAGGAGCTATTGCTTTTAGAAGTGACCTGCCATAGGAGTTAGGGGTGAAAGCATTCGTAAAGGTATACATCTTTCGAGCAGAAATAAGGGCTTTTGAGGAGCGCCCGTCGCTGGACGAAGTTCAGTGAATTCCTCAACCAAGCCAGCTGCGCTTGTTTTATTTGAAAAAAGTAGTAGTCAACAAGCATCCTAACGGCAATTATTTGCGGACGAGTCAGTTTTCAATATCAATACATTGGGGATACGTGGCGGGTAGTACTCTGCGCCGAGCACGGCACAAACTTTAGCAAACACCACTTGTGCACACAAGAGAGGAAAACGCGAAACAAGTACAAACAAAACTTAGCTTAGGGATCCGCTCGTTGTGCAGAGGTGAACTTCTTCACTTGTTTGTTACAGACGATGTTAATCTTTATGATGTTTTTCTTAACGGTGACACGATCAAGTAACCGCGTCACACACTATAAAGTCCGTACGTTGTATCTTAGAATGTAGAGAACTCTTAGATCTCCGGTGTGAACATATTTATAGAACTAGTAACGAAATCTTAAACGGTCAAAGTCGGCCGAGATAAACACATCATTGAGTAAGATTTTCCACAACGCAATTGACAGACACACAAGTGGAGAGCTGCAATCAGAAATGTTAACAGGCAGAGAGAGAACCGACTCAGGAGAAGAAGAAACAATAATAAAATTGGACAGGGGGGACCCTAGTGAAATGTTTTATAAATTTAGTAAAAATATTGATACTTTTTGTAGAGAGCTTTATATTTTACGAGTATAACACAAAGTCCTCACAACTGTCTAGTTTGTATGTGCTTTTTTTTTTCAAAATTACGTTATCGTCAATGGATGGAATTTCCTAATAAAGGTTTCATACGTACCTTGGCAATTGTTATTCCGAATCCGGGCGAATCCGGGGAGGATCGCTAGTTATTAAACGATATTATGTTTAACGATTACCAGGCTTTATCTGATGGATAAAGGTAAACTAAGGACTATCTCCAAGATGTCTTACGACTCCCTTGAGTACATGCCAGTACCCAGAACGAAGTCGTTCTGGGTACTGGCATGCGTTAGAAGATATTTGAACCACCTCAATGGTGATTACCAAAACAATAACACAACACTAGATATAGACTAAGCTAAATATCTACTGTATAATAAAACTGTCTTTATTTTCTTAGTTTTCTAGTTCATAAACATTTATCAACACAATGGAAAGGGCATTATTCTGATTAGGCTAGATCTGCTTCCTACTACAAAAGCGCTTAAAGCGCTTAGCACGCTTCCGCTCCATTAAATAATAGAAGGAGCGCTGTGTAAGTAGGTTAGTCTCCTCTAGACGTGTTTACACAACTACTTAAAGTGTAGGCAGTAAAAGATTGTTAATAACTATACGTATGTATGGGTAAGAACCCTAATAACTTTGTTCATTTCAATGTTTTATGCTGCAGTGTACAACCTAATAAAGTGAATTTCCCCTGTCTGTGCTATTTCAACAAAGGAAATATCATAATAGTGCCGTCGGAGAGAGTCATTCTCTATTTTATTTGTACTCTGTACGGACGGTACGCAAGGGAACACGCTACAACTTTTTGTCGCTATTCTGGCCGGCTTATAGAATCCTATATAAAATATAAAATCTAATACTTGAGCAAAGTCGATTATGACAGCGGCGTTTTTTAATTTATAGTATAGAAGTCTGCGCCGTGGCATCATTGACTTGAGAAATGTGAACGCGATATTCTCTGGTGGGAATAGTATCTATGTGTGCATGGGAGAAGTACCCTGAATGCGGTGGATCACTTTAATTACAACACAGCAAGGTTTACATCACTATCACAGGTAGTATTAGTGGTACATGTTGCTTTGCAGCTGCCTTGGCAGGCACGGCGGGGAGGTATCCCCCGCTCACAGGACACCTCTGTACTGACACGCTGTCGCTTTTCTTGTGATATATCAGTGGTGGCTCATTGGAGAGGAGGAAACGAGAGCAACTGATTGACAATAATGCGGATGCCGGCGTCGGTCAGGAGGCTGCAACTCTCGTTTTCCCCCTTATAATTTTTATAACAAAATTTTAACTAAAATTATCAACTAAAACAATGAACCGGTACTGAGCGGAATGATGAATCAAGATCACATGTCTGCAATTCAAACATGGTAGAAGTGAAAAACAAGAAATATAAAACCGAAAAAATAGGTATTGTCTCTTTGTAGTGTAGCGTTTAACAAACAATCAGAATTTCAAACAGAATACAGAATCTCAAACCACGGTTGTAAGAGTAAGACTTCAAGCTTGACTGCAAAACTGATGTTACCAAAGTAAACGTGTTTGTATCTAAGTTGGCATGCAAATATTATCAGCTGCGGGTAATAGTTGATCGCGGTATGAACGAGCCGGCCGAGTGCGGGGCGTGTAACAAATCCCCGCTGACCTCGCATAATTCACGTCCGTGCAGATAAGCCTGGCTCCGTGCGACATGTGTGTCAGTGGTGGCCGCACCAAGATTCACTCATCAAATATTCACGTGTCGAGGTATGGTTGCCGTTTTACTGCCGCCGCCCCCCCCCCTTC
>JAFELO010000593.1:719536-778478 GCA_017140195.1 Eumaeus atala | reverse complement strand
CGGGGCCCCCACCACTGAAACAACTGAATGTGCTAAAATCAATAACTGCTGTTTGACATTGGGATTAGGGATTGAAGTAATTATATAATATTATGTGGTGGCAATTTGGAGAAAGGAAATTATATGATATTGTTTTAATGGACTTGGGCGCAAGTGGAAGATTTGAAGCTTCATACTCACTTATACAATGCAAACGTACATGGTGCCTGATGCACAGATTATACGAACACTTTTTTACCGGCAAATATATATTATCACACCACACCACACGTCCTGTACAGTATGCAAGTTTATAAGATTGACATATTACATTTGACGCATATCAAACAGTGTTTAACTTGTGGTAATTTCATAGTAAATAACCCAATAATGGACAGTAGATATTAGAAAAGTCTTCTGTATTATTTCATAATACAAATTGAGCGCGTTCGGGAGTAAATGAAGAATCATTATTTTCAAAAGCAATTGATGTCTTCATTAACACGATAAAAGTTGTAACTAAATAAACAGAATATCGTTAGTTGGAATATAATTACGGGCTAAATAGTATGCTGTGGTTAGTTAATAATACTCATTATGGACATCTAGATAATTCGTTATTTAAAATTTGGCAAATTCTTTAAATTGATTAGACACCCATAGCGCCTATATTTAAACATTTTTATTTCAATACATCTTGAAAGTGCCTCTCATGTTGTAGTGTTTAAAATGTGCAATTTGGGCCAATGTCCAAATCAGGCTCATTTACCCTCCCACTTCTCACATCTTAGAACTTAAACGTTTTCAGTAATCATTTCCAGTACATTATTACTCAAAGTCGAAACGAGAAGTTTAATCAATTCTTCTCTGGTCGCAACTTCTACATATAATTTTTCTTCACATTGTTTCTTACGGAGTAAAGTCTATACAGTATTTTTATGTTATCCCAATATGCTGCCTACGGCATCTGTGCTAAAATTCATCCAAATGTAGTTAGTAGTTTTGGAAGAGTAACAACCACACAAACTTACTTATTTATATAGTCAGTAGGTGAAATGGCAATCTGGAATGACATAATATCACTTTTCACCCCGAAAAAATATATTCTTGAAATAGAATTGACGTGGATGAAGCCGCGGGGCACTGCTAATTAAACCCTATATTTAAACGATCCTCGCTGGTTATCGTAGTCACGTGCCCTGCATATGCACTATTCTGCGTAATTCCACATACCATAACTCACTAAATGAACTAAAAATAGGCTACGCTGGCTCTAAGCCAGGGGCTATACTCGTACATTTTAATGTATTATCATTTTAATAGCACCTACATTTGCCAATAATTATTACGATGCAGCCAATAAACTAGTCGGATTGCTCGCATGGCCCTGTCATGTTGAGGTTTCGGTGCGTTACACATGAATCAAGCCGTCACGACCGAGGAGGTGGTCCCCGATGCCATAATACTATGCGCGTTTCTTTCACTTTCCAGAGCCCGTCGGTATAATGTATGGATGTGGTTTTAGGAAAGACAATCCGCTTTAGCTCTGATTTCTAGTAGATGGATCTCTATCATCTAATATACTCGTATATGGCAGATGGATCTTGCGGGCCCATCTACCATCTAATATAGATGGCAGATGAATCTGGCTTGCTCATCTGCCATCTAACATAGGTGGTAGATGGATCTAGCTGACTCATCTACCATCTAATATACATTGTAGAAGGGCCAGCCAAAGCCATATCTCTAGTCTATATCTAATCTAGAATGTTGCTCGCTCATCTACTATTGTATGTAAATGGGCTATGCATTCTAGATAGGTGCTGTATTTAAGGTAAAGCTTTGGTCAACGAGAAGAGAAAGAGGTTGTGCCATGCTGCATAGGAGGAGGTAGTGCCATTCATGGTGCAGGACACTCCATCCTCCTATGCAACGGAATTGGACAGGCACGACCGGGGAGGTACCTCTCGCTCACTTGATACTGGCGTGAAGTGATGGCGTCGCTGTCGCGTTTCGAGCGGTTTATGAGTAGCCGGTGGCCTATTGGAGGATGATAGGAGGGCAACGCATCTGTGTAACAATCATGCGAATGTCCACGGGCGTCGGTAGTCATCGAAAGGCGCCGATTGCTCGTTTGCCCTCTTATGCTATAAAGAAAAACCATACATAAAGCGGGACATCGATTTTCATGCCCGGATGATGGAGATCCTATGCGTTGTATTCAGCAATGGGCTGATAGACGATGCTGATGATGCCAAGATACACACTGCACCATACAATCGGGTGGCTGACACCGCAGCCTACATTATCGATCGTTGACCGCACTGAGCACACAGTAATTAGATCCGCCCTGCGAACAGCGAGTGTGCAGCGACAGCTGTCTGCTACTGAGTCACTACTGCTCTCAGTAGTAGGCAAACCCGCCACTAACCGAAATCTACAATCAATTCGTGATAATTAATGAGCTCTAATCGACCTCATTGACTCTGCTAGCGAAGACATTTTAATGGAAAAACGTGTTTATTTTCTAGATATAGAAACTAGAAGAGCGAAAGATACATTAGAAACTTATTTGCTCAATAGCCACTGATTCACCTTATTAGGTACCTACTTTCTTTCAAGCGTTCATCCCTGCATCTTTCCTGCTAAAACTTCAAAGACACACACAAACTAAGTTTTAAGTTCCGCATTAATGAGTTGAGTGTTTTGCAGTACAACCAAACAAAACTGGCTTGCTATTAATTAGTAGCTATGGATTAATTATTATCATACACTTTGACATGAACAAGAGAGATACGCGATTCTTGTTCTCTCTGGCAAACCGAAACGCAAGGGAATATAGTGAATACTAGCACCACCCCGCGGTTTCATCCGCATATTGGGCCTATTAGTCGTAGCGTCATGGTAGCCTTACCTTTCCTCGATAGATGAATTATTCAACACAACCATTTTTTCGTGTCATTAGTTTCTGATATTAGCGCGTACAAACAAACAAACTCTTCAGCGTTATATTATTACGAGTAGTATGGATAATATGCAAGACGGAACTTGTAACTTCCCGCAGACTTCTTATGTAGAGTTTTAGTATTTTAGGTACAGGGTTTCAATTTTTCCTGACTCGAAAGTCGGCCCGTCACCCTGCGAAAGAGGCCCAAGAATTTGGTTAGGTTAGGAACCTCAACTTAATGAATTCGTAAACCCATAAAGATTGAGCCGGCTTAAAGCAAGATTTCTGGTATCACCAAATGAATTTACGATTTGAGAACGGAACTTCGATAACGCGATTTAATTTCGGTACACTGCCATCTTTTGTTAAAATATGGACATTGAAATATGAACTATAAATTAGTTATGAGTTATGACGGAGGAGTTATCATAACATTATTATGAAAATAGTGAAGCACTACAAAGCACGTTCATAATGTATAACGAAAGAGGAATGTCACTTTATTGGAATGTTTTTGTGACAGCGGATATGAGGCCGCAGCGTTATTATAGTTGACTCAGGATGGTGTGGTTTTGTAACTCGAGCGGATCGAGCGATAGCGGATGTTGGTTAAATTAAGTTCTTTTTTTCAGTCCAGGATTCAAGGAAAGGATAAAAATTGTCAACCCAATGCAAACGGTTATGTCCAAGTACTATAAGGGAATATGACGAAGACGAACGCATCTTTATATCCTTTACGACCTGTGCCATGAGTTTATAGGAAGCAAACCTGTTAATGACAGATGAAGATACCAGTTTCAACCTTACACTGTTGTTTATAATGCCTGCGAATGCGACTGCCAATACTTGGCTCGCATACATGTCATGTGTCTTTTATTTTTAAACTTTTTACTTGTTTTTATGTAGCTCGTTATCGCAATTGGCAATGGTTGGAAAGTTAAATCCGATTTGGCATAAGCTTTATTTGTCTGCGCAATCCGTTTATACTAGATACCGAATGAATTATCAAACAGCTGGTGTTATTTTGTAATATGTATGACCGATAGAACAATCATAACATGGTTCTAGTCTGTTGCGGTATTTTATGAGCAAATCGCGTGAAACAGTAACCTTTTTTTTTGATTGCGCGGGGAAACGCATTTACGCGCCTTCACTGACCCTGGGTGGGGTCTGTGAAGTTTCCTCTGACATTTCCTCCTCTTGCTCTTTAGCCCCCTCTTCTAATTAGAGGGGTGCACAGATCCCCCTCGGTTCAATTGGCTACGCCTGGGTTCACCCCAGGCTACTAAGCCCCGCCGCCACGACAAGGCTTGAACCATGGTGGGGAGTTAGAAACAGTGCCCAGTCGAGTGCAACACAGTTACTTTCGTTTAACCCAGGAGTAAATTCCCGTATACCTTGTGTGATTTGTCTAGTGTGCAGATATGTGACTGCCTGTGATGATGAGGGGTCACCGGTATGTACTAACAACGTACGTCGGAAGTTCGAGCGGAAATATTGCTTAAGACAACGTTTCCACAAAACAGTTTACTGACGACCGGCTGTACAATATAATACTACGTTGTGCAATACGATAAAATTATAAGTAGGCACACCTACATAAACATTTAACTCGTACATACATACACACTGTGTTCCCACAGCCAGTAGTACTATTGATTACCGAATTTTCCACATTATCAGAAAACGAAGCTAGTTAATAGTGATGACCACCCACATAATATCTATATCAGTTATTTTTTAAGGAAACAGCACTATGATTGTGAAGTGGAAATTTACTTATGATGGCGAATTAATTTCGTGGTGTTAGGAAATATTACAACTGATATTTTTGTATGCAATGTTTATTTTGTACGGCCACAAGCAACCGAGGCTTTTAAAATATTATCGAAATAGCAATTCGATATCACCGTCCGCATGTGTGTTGATAAATTCGTTAGCAAAAAACTTTTTCCGCCGGCAGTTATAACAACCTGTATAATTAAAATGGCGGCGCTGATGAAGGCGCGTGTTTCAATTTGCAAATGATGACACAAGGGCGTGTTGGGTTCATTCGTTCCAATGGTTTGTTAACGCCATTTTTTATTTCAGGGTGGCATTTTCTTTTTGTTGAAATTGAGAAATTATTATACCCTTTCTGTACTAACGTCTCGGCTTGGTCCGTGAACAAAATGAGCCAAATAAATAAATATACAAAAAAATTTCTCAGAAGTTGCTGTATACGTGTGTGAAACCCACATGAAAATTCGTTCAGTAGATTTTGAGAAATTCGATCATATATTTTATATGGAGTTGGGGGAGGCAAACGAACAATCGGGGCCTTTCTACGAACACCCATGAACATTCCGTGTGTTGTGTACATAAACCTACCGGCTACCGGCTACTGTAACCGCATGTAACGCCCTCATTGGCTGTTTTATTTGAAATTTCATGTACTAAGACAGTATTGATGGGGTAACCTCAGCGTTTCGTTGCTAAGAGTCGATCCTAGCTCTCGTCATGTTGGCGACGGCTGATATTGAAACATATTTTCTGTATTTCCTTTGGTAAGGTTTGAATTCGCGGGTTAATTAATATAAACCTCCTCTAAATCAAGTTACTCAGTTCAATCAACAATTGTTCACATTCATTCACGGTGATTTTACCAATAAATAATTAAGCAAGTACACTGTTTCTGCAGTGCGACGTTCAATCATAATTTTTGGTACAAATTTAAAATAAAATCGTATCGTTGAAAACTCTTCCGCATTCAATGGGATACACAATATTTTTCCTCAAGGAACAGCTCAAGTTATTTCAACTTGGTTTCTTTTATGATTGTTATCTTCATGTCTGAGTAAACGAATAATACCTACTTGCAGATATAATTTTGATTGCTACCATTGTGCCTGGCTGGAAGGTAAGAAGGACAAGAAAAATATTTTTCCATATTCAAATCCTCCTTTCATTTCTTCGAATGCAAATCCCGTTTCCGGGGGCAAGTCTACGATTGAGTTTCGAACTTTGCTCTTGTTTCAACATTTTGTAGAAGTAACTGTAAAGATTCAACGGAAAATTACCATATCAATTGATACGTTGTATTATTTCCATTTGGGATTATTTTAACAATTTCAGAAATATTACCACCATAAATATTACCACTATAAACCGATGTAACTGTATCACAATGTTCATTGTGGACATGATCATGTTTGAACGACTTAGATTGATTAGATTGATTGATAGACAGTTGGATCTTGTTCAGTTTCAAGTACTGATGCAAATGGGTACAACTGAAACTAGTCATACTCATGTTAACATAAAGATATCGTGATGTATGTTAATGATCTTTATTACAGCCAGAGCTGGAGTATTTGATTTATTTTTAATTATTGACAATTAGTGACAACCGATGCCCGTTAACATCTGCATATGCAGCTAGGTTATCCTTCTTTACCCCAACCGTCTATGGTCTACCCGCTGTCCATACAAACCGCTCGAAATGGGACAGCATAGTTGTCACTTTACGGCAGTTCCATGAGAGCGAGAGGTACCTCCCTGGTCGCTCCGACCGAGGAGGTACCTCCTGCTCATATAATTGTCCAGCGGCAATGATTATGAAGCGAAGCGTCGTGCGGTTAGAGATAGACACTTGGCACGGTGCGGCGATGAAAGGCAACTCATCTGTTCAATGTTTGGTTGTGAGGATGTTCATACCATTGGTACTGGTCAAAATTCTCACAGTGTCTGTAAATCGGTCGTATACTTTAAAATGTTTTGTTGTGTCTTCATAAAATGTAAATGAATAATATGTTTGGAAAGCTTAATATACATTTACATTTGCTTTAGAACCTCAAGCTTAGGGAAGAAACACATTTCGATATACAAATCGACATATTATATAAAATATATTTTATTGAATGATTTATATCAAATATTATTTTCTTATTTTTCAGGGAAATTCATAGTTACGAGTTTAAGTAAAAAAATCGGTTAATATAAAGAATTCATGAATCTCAACAGAAAAACAGTGATACTGATAAATAATTATTTATTTAAGTAGTGATACATCAGAGATAAAAACTCCATCTTAATTATATAAAAAAATGTTCGAATTCAAAAACAGATTGATTGTAAAAGCTTTTTTAATTGTATCGCTAATCAAATGTTGCAAATTAATAAGTAGGTTATACTTATAGAGTAGACTACGTACTCTTATTTTGTAAATGTTTATGGACTTGTTAGTAGTCACTTTTTATTTGTTTCTCATATTATTATACGTAAGAGGTATCATGATACAGCTTTGATTACCGCCTCGTATTTAATTAAAATTGTTTAAAAATAAGTTGAACTGTGAACCTACACCTAGTGATGTAAATATGAGAAAATAAAATTATTTCATAATCTTACGCGAATGTAGGTAAATGATTAAACCCGTGGCCATGGTAGCTGTAAAGCATCTGACATGGCAGAAAAAAACTTGAAAAATAGCTCGATACAATCCGTTAAAGCAGTTTTCAGTCATTAGTCATTGCATGCAGCATGGTTATATACGAATTCTTAATTTTAAAAGCAAAAGTATTTAATCTGTTTTTTTTTTTAAGATAAGGCAATACTAAGACATCTACAAATCAATTATTTATTACATTATTCATCATTGTTCTGCACTAGGGTACTCGACTACAGATAGCAAAAATTTCGACCATCCCTAATAATTTTTTTGGGTTTCTGATTTTCTCCTTAAAAAATACTGTGAGAGATAAAATAATACTAGTTAATCGCTTACTTATTCATTTGGAGTCCGCAATAAAATGTCAAAGTGAAACGGACTGTGTTCAGAAAGTAACGCGTACATCGCAGCGTCGTGAATTACTTGCACGATGTGTACAGTATTCAGAGGGCACACATCCGACCATAGCTCGTCGTTTAGCGCTCGCGCCTCTAAATACGTAATAAACTTATGGCTCAAATATTCCGGAAGCACACACGGGAACAACAATAAGGAACTTTAATTATTCACTACTAAATAAAACAAGTTTGTTTGTTTTAGAATCGATCGAGCCACACCCGCTTCTAACAATATCTGTTTATTGATTGAATATTCTTGCAAAATTACTTGATATAACAAATTGTGCTGAATCTAATGTCGTATATATATCGAACGTACAATCTAAGATTACGTAACTTATTTTTTAATCAAGAACACAGATACGAAAATTGCGTGCTTGCGTTGCGTGAATGTATAAGAATTCAGTCCGAGATGGATGTGAGTAGTTGGAGTCGTTATCTCAAGTAGTGTGAAGATATAAATGATGATGATAATGGTGATGTGGTGATGATGATAGAGATGATACAGTTTTAATTAAACAATATCTTAAAAATATCCACACACAATATAGAATAGAATTTCAAATTTCGTACGCCAATACTAAAGTTGAGCGCTTAATTTTTTTATGAGATGTACTAAAATGTGCACATGTATAAAATAGTTACAGATTGTGTATGTTAAATTTAGAATGGGGGACATGCTTTTCTTTCTTTTGTGAAGGTCTCTAAAAAGGTTAACGATCTCGACAGACAGGGCGCGCTAAAATTAGACGTACAAGTGATGTATGACGTTCGCGCGACTCGTACTAATATTGCTACACATACATTTTCAGCATCATGAAGAAAACGTCGCATAAGTTAACCAGAAGGCAGTAAACTAGGTATTGTTTGTGCTCAGACTTGTTAGCATATATTTTCTTAATGTTCATCGAGTAATATCGCTGTTTGTAGCTACTTATGCAAATTGACTAAAGCAATTAGTAATATAAGGATTAAGATCGTGCCCGTAGACATCAGTATAGGCATAGTACGTGACACCTTTCGCTTTGCACTACAATTGAGACACGAAAACTATTTTCTTTTTAGATAATTTCTTACATATTTATAGTTAAAGTACTTTATAGGATTACTTCCCATTCCAACAGGAATGGGAAGGAATCAATCGAGTAAGTAATTTTATGATCAATCGAGTTCTGCGAAGGAAACGAGTGAATTTTTCCTATAAATTATCAAGAAATCTTATATCCGAATACAATATGGATAAGGGTTATATACTACTAAGGGGTAGGAGGCAGCAGCTGCGAGTGTCGTCGGTGATTGATGGGTGACCGCACAGGCTGACGTGCCGCTCGGAGCTGGCGCCAAGTGCTGTCAGTAAATCGCGGATCCACACTGCCAATGAACACATTTGAATAATACATCCACACTCGACTGCTAATTAATGTTTACGATAAACATTAAACTCGTTACATCACTATTTATTTTATCTGTTCCAATTTCGCATTCAAAATTCAAACAGATAAAATAAATAGTACATTTGGCGCCATGTTTGTCATGTTTGCGATGAAATTTAATATTGATTTCGTTTACGCGAGTGTTGATTGGACGATTTAAAATGATACTAAGACCGCGCAGTAGTGAATATTTGTCTTACTTTGACAGTAAGTATGAATTCAGTTATAATTAAAGGTTTCGAGTAAAATCGAAATAAAATTGGTTAATAATGAACATTCAGATTTCATGTCAAAACTGTTTTGTCGTGTGGTGTAAACCACCTCTTTCCAAGGAGTACGTTTTAGGTAACTGTTACATATCGCTAATAATATAATATCTGTATACTTAACACACTACATTAGCCTAATCCTGTGCTAAATGCTAAAGCTTTGTGTTACAGGTACTAAACAACAAATATATTTTTGATGACCGGCTGACTGAGTTGGTAACGTAGCGTCCGCGTGTTGCGACAGAGGTCGCGGGTTCCAATCCCGCCCCGGTCATGGTTGTTTACTATGTATCATATGTATTCTTATAATAAAACACAAGTCCTAACGATACTTATCACAGGGCCAGGCCAATGTGTCCACAGATATTATTATATTTCTTTTTATATATAAACGCGATATGAAGTGTGTATGTTTGTTTGTTAGTCTTTCACGCCAAAGCTACTCATCAGATAATATTTGGCACAGATAGAGATAAAGGTAAGGTAACATAAACAATACTTAATATTTACACGGGTAAAGTAGCGGGCCAAAGCTATTTACGTAATGTTATATTTTTACATATTTAAATCATTACATAATTATGCTAAATAATTATTACGAGTTGCTATGCTGCATTGCAGCCGTATTGGGCCTGAACGACCAGGGACGTGCCTCTCTCGCGTGACACCCCCGTAAAGTGGCAGCTGTGCTGGTGCGTTTCGTGCGGTTTTTATGTAGCCGGTGGTCCATTAAAATGGGATATGGGAGGGAAACACATGTATGGACACCGAGAGTCCTCAAATGTGGGAGGGAAACACATGTATGGACACCGACAGTCCTCAAATGTGGGAGGGAAACACATGTATGGACACCGATAGTCCTCAAATGTGGGAGGGAAACACATGTATGGACACCGACAGTCCTCAAATGTGGGAGGGAAACACATGTATGTACACCGATAGTCCTCAAATCGGCTCCGATTTTTCGTTTGCTATAAAAAATATTATATATTTTCCTTTTATGAATAACCTAATCAGTTAAAATATATATCTAATAATGTGTTACACACAATACCTGTACATGGCTCATTGATGGGGGTAAAGGACAGCAACGCATCGGCATAGTAATTGCGTGGATGTTCGTGGGCGTCGTTAGTCGCAAGAAGGTTTCGATTGCTCGTTTGCCTCCCAATTCTACAAAAAAAGAACATTACGTAGGATTGCTTATAAACATTAGGAGTGTTTACAAATTAAGCTTGTACTTAAAGTAAAAGTAAACTATTATTTTGATAATTTAATCCATACCAAAGTATGTACAATTGCTAGTCCGGAAATATAAGGCAAGAAAATGATAACAGATCTAATACCGGCCGCAGCTCGCAGTGACGATACTCGTCTAACTCGGTAGATTCGTCTGGGTTCAAGTCTAATTCGATTCGCCTCCAAAACTATTCTAGACCTGGAACATGACTACTATTATTTTACTTCGGTTAAGGTCCAAGTTAAAATGTGTCTTTGTAAACGTAGTTATTATTAAATAATAAATGTAATTAGTTTTAAATGTAAGGGTGAGAAGAAGTAATACCATCTTTCGGTAATGAATGGTCTGCGCTTAATTTGCGCCACCAAATTTTGAAAAAGATTATTCACCGCCATCAGAGTATCGTTAATACTCCTATGGTTTTGGCTGGTATAGCAACATATTATTTAATATTATGTTTAAGAGTGTAGGCAACACTGATAACCATAAATTAACATGGCAGACCAACAGTGCTTTGCGGGTTTACATGAAAAAATCAATCCCAATAAAATCATAAAATATTTTTTTGTAATTAAAGTATGTTAATGTTATTGCATCTATTTAGTAATTTATACATGAAAGAGTAACAAACATACCTGTATACGAAGTTAATTCATATTTATATAGGACTATCCTAAGTGAGGCGAACGATTCCGAAGTCTGTAGAGGATACGTTAACCTCCTACGAACCTCTTTGTGTGATATATTTTTGTGTATATTACTTTTTTCTTATTATCATAAAATTTATGTACTTAAAAGAAAATATTTTTTATAAATTTTTCTCTACTTACACCTTTTTATCCGTCTATGCTCAAATTATTTGGTACCTTTATTTCAATATGCTGATAACAATTAGCAAACAATAGCAAAGCTACATTGCTCCCTAAATAAAGTTAATTTTGTTCTTTTATTGTTTACACGGAATTTTCTTCCCGCACACTATTTTCTTGTGGAGTTACGGTCCTTAAAGAAAATACTTACACACCGGCATCATAAACATGCCAATTTACGTCTATCATAAAATTTATTGACGATTTTACAATCGATACTGCTTCAATACAAACTTTTTGCACTACACATGTCATAACTGCTTACAGCTATGTACTCACAGCGTGAGTAGGGTTATTGAATAATTTGAGATTGGCTTGCGGTCGAACTGTTGGTGTATCGAGCCGCTCAACACACAATTAGTTCAGTAATTGCAGCCACAATTAAGATATCAAGTTACTAGGGCTGAGCGCTGCTGTGCCGCCGCTGGGTTACACTGCTGTAGTGTTGTGTAGTGGGCCAGAGACTGGAAAAACTACACTTGGCTCTAAGTTATAAACCTAAAAGGCGTGGGATGATAAATATCGTACAGCATTTAACCCAGCTTTATTAGTCATACTGCTAATATAGTGCTACATAGCAGCGGGATTGGGCCGGCACAACTGGGGAGGTACCTCTCGCTCACATGATGCCGCAGTCAAGTGACGAGTTCGGTGTCGCGTTTCCGGTGGCGCATAGGAAGGGACGAAGGCATAGTAATTATGTGGATGTTCATGAGCATAAGTAGTCGTAAAAAGGCTCGGATTTCTCGTCTGCCCCCTGCACTAAAAAAGTGGTATTAATTAAAATGTGTACCTCACCAATCACCTAAAAATCACGTCGTCATCAAGTCACCTCATAATAAGACGGTAGTAACCGCTTAATTAGCTGCAATGCAGCGTGGCACTGCCGGTCACTAAATGTCTCTTGCATAACATCTACGTGAAGTACTTTCTATGCTGTAATGTGACTTGTCCCAGTCGCAGCCTTTTTTTGGTGACGAAGGGGAATGCATTTACGCATGATACCGGGGAGCCCGGGTAGACCCCCAGACCTATGTTGGACTCGGCCATTGGGTAGCAATACCAACTAAACCCCTACGGGAGCCATCAGCCGCTATAAGTGGAGGGTCCCGGATCTGCAGGCAACAGGACCCCTCCAGCGACAGGCTGGCCTCGGCGAAAAGGCCAGACGTCACCTCCTCGGAGACTGTCCGGCTACTCTGAGACAGTCCCCACGACGCCGTGTCATTGGAAGTGGACCGGGTTCCCATCCCGGCCCGACACGGAACACAGGGGCACTACTGAAGGCGCTGCAGATAGCGCCTCTTTCGTACCCCCATTCGTCGTCGGCGGAGGGAGGTCGCGTCGGCAGCCTCCTCTCTCACCCGCTCGTCGGCTTCCTTCTGGGAAATGACTGTCTCGCAGAAGGAAGCCATCACCTTGTAGGACTCGTTGCTGCCGAGCATCGCGAGGATGATGCTCGACTTTGATAAGTCCCGTCCGACAACTGATGTCAGATCGTGACGCAGCGCCGCCCATCTCGGGCACACATCGAGGGTGTGCTGGGCCGAGTCCACCGCCGCGTCACAATCGTGACATCGAGTCGTCGGCTCCCTGCGGGCCGTCTTGCACAGATACACACCGAAGCAACCATGCCCGGTGAGCACCTGCACTAGACGGAAGGTGAGGGGTTTGCGCCTACGGCGCATCCATACACATAGGAGCAGCTCTCGGCAAGGACCTCCGCCACGAGCTCCCACGGGGGATCGCCGGCTGGGGCTGTCGCTGCAGCCCACGATGCCGTACTGTACCCCCGGACCGGCCTCACTGCGACGACCCTCTGCGCAGAGCGCAGATGGGCCTTATTCCTCGCAGTGAGACGATCCGCCCAAACCGGGGCACCGTACGTCGCCATACTCCGACAGACACCGGAGTACAGCTGCCAGCAGACGGCGCTGGGTCCTCCGAGGTTCGGGAGAAGTCTGCCCAGCGCACTCGCCGCCTTCACGACCTTCGGTCCCACCATAGCGAAGTGCGGGCCGAAGGTCCACCCTCCGTCAAGGATGAGCCACAGATATTTTATGTGGGGGCCCAACCTGACCATCTCCTCTCCGATCTGCAGAGCGGCCCCCGGCGGGGGTCCTCTGCGGCCGGTCCCGCGGAAGAGGAGGGCTTCGGTCTTGTCTAGTCTGAACCGAAGCCCTAACCTCTCTATGCGCCTGATCACGAGTTCAACGCCGACCTCGGCCAGCCGCGCCGCCTCCTTATGTCCCAGTCGCAGCCTGCGCACACTTACATTACACAATTGTGTGTCACACAATACATAAAACTTATAATTAAATAAAATAAAAAGAAATAAATTATGGAATTTAAAAAATATTGTGTGTCCGGACAGGAAGAGTGCCGATAGGGTGTGGATTAAGAGTGAGACCATCCCATAGGTCGAGCGCGTGAGGTCTGCAACGTGCTACTGGCCTTACATTACGTGAGTTGACGCTCGTTTGTTAATGCGGACAAATATAAAATTTTACCGTAAATCCCGTTACAATAAACCAAAGCTTCGTGAGCGGAGTCGCTCAGCAGGGGAGCCGGGAAGCTTTAATAATTGGAGAGGTGCGAGCTTAATCCCCGTCGCTTTATTCTTGTGGCGCTTCCTAATGCAAGCTTTATAGTATAGGAAAGAGAGCTTAAAATTTTTGAGATAATATTTTATGTTACTACCTTGGGTCCTGTGAGCCAGCGGAATGGTCCCAGCCTCGTGCAACTCAGAAAATAGTTTTCTAATTTGATATACTTTTGACTGTATACACGACATTTACATTTATTCAGCGATAAAACTTCGTCGGGACATCTTCGTGATTGGTTATATTATATTTATATAAATTATATTATATTTATATAAATTATATTATATTTATATAAATTATATTATATTTATATAAATTAAGCTACCGAGAAGGATGTTTTTTGAAGACTACCAACGACCATAGAAATTCGTATAATTGTCATGCAGATTTTCCTTACCCTTTCCTTTTTAGTCCCCTCCGGCGACTGTAAACTCACAAACCACTCAAAACGCGACAGCATACCTGTTACTTTGCAGCGGTATTATGAGAGAAGCAGGCGCTTCCGGCTTCCCGGTTGTGCCGGCCTAACTCGGCTGCAATGCAGCGTGCCACTAGCTCTCTGTTGTCTTTATATGTATATATGTACAATTATCAACTTATACTGGTGTTATCATCATTATTGTAATGGTACTTACAACATTAATATTCATTATTTCTTTAATTGTTCACGAACTAAACGATTTAAAAACTTCAAAGTCAACGTTATAACAATAAACCGCAAAGAGTTTGTTTGTCTGAACGCCCCAATCTTAGGAACTACTGGTCTAAAAATATTCCTGTTAGATACCCTACTTATCCAGTAATGCTTACATTAAGCTACGACCAAAAGCAAAGATTACGCGGAATATCGAGGCTGAAGTCGCGAGGGCTGCTAGCTATGATTGTTACTAAGCTAAAGCAGGAAACATTGTAATTTAAACACAAGCGAGCATTCTTAATTCTTAGACTTTCGCATAATTGTCATGTGTGTTGCCCGCCTTCAATCCAATAGGCTATCGGAAACTCACAAACAGCACAAAATACGACATGGCTGTCACTTTAGGCGGTGTCACGGGAGCGAGGGGAACCTCCCTCATCGTCCAGGCCCAATTCTGCTGCAATGCAGCCTGACATGTCTCCGAATAATTATAATAACTACTAGATAGAATTAATATACACCAGGTTACATTATTTGAACGTCATTAATAAAATACACTATTTTATATTGAAATCATTGTGGTTATTTGAAGATTTTTTGTCTGTTTCTGGAAGGAATGTATAAAAAAAATGGCGGGAAGGCACGCGGCTGCGACACTCGTCGCGTCGAATTGATCTACGATCGTGTTTGCCATCGGACACGCGTGTGAACCATGCTGTAGCCGGTGGATTGGTTCCTTTTTTCACTATACGGAAGGCCAACAAACATTCCGATCACCTGATCGAAAGGCCGTTGAATTATATAACTTGTGGATATGCGTATGTCCCACTTCTCAGTGGCTCTGGGCTAACCGTATAAACTACATGAAAAGCGTCAGCAGATACATCAGTTTCGGTCGCCATTGGGGTTCTATGTGAACAACATCCGAAAAGAAACCAGTCATGGCGACCCCGGTCTGCGATACATAACCTAGCCGACGAAAACAGATATACTTAACTTACAGTGAAAATTTGTAATGAAAAGCAATCAAGTATTAAAAGTTTTTCACGTGGTATCTTGTACATCGATAACACTAGTTGCATGCACGAAAGAATATGAAGTAATAGTAACGTTACGAGACTTAGTAAATGTTCCGATTGGGTGGAGCGTATGTTCGCAGCGTAACCAACTCTCCATCTCATCAACTCTCATCTACTCTCCATCGGGTAATGTGTTCCCAGATCAACTAGATACCCGTTATCACGTAAATTTAAATCGATCGTAAACGGACTTACAGACAACCGGTGTTATAATGGTTAGGTACTCAAATGTTCCAGCTTCTTGTAGTAGGGGAAATGGTGTTTTCGATGTAAGTGACTTCCTTTTAATACTCTTTAAAAGCTCATTCTACACCTGAACTTTGTACCTCTATAAACACCATATTCCAGATTATTAAACGGTCTACTTTACATCCGGATTAAAAAAAACAAAAGAACACGATAGAAAAAAGATACGAAGTACAAGGGTGGAGTAGAAAGGCGGGTACGCTGACTAAGTGAAGCCGGAAGGACGTGTTTTTTAAATGCTCAGGAATGCGGTTCGCTTTGTAAACAGAGTTTGAATCAGATTGCAATAAGGAGCTTCAATGGGAATTGGATCAGCGTGTGGGCATACTAAGTAATATGTTTTTGACAATGACATATGTTCCATAACTTGTAGGTTAATGATCTTGAACTGGGACACCTTGTGACCCGTACTTGGTGCGGGGGCTGCTGGATTAACCGAAATTTTGTGTGCTACTGGCACCTTTGTGTTTTAAATAGTTCGTCGTAAAAGTTTTTATTGTGGCTAATAGGTAGTGGCATGCTGCATTGCAGCGTTGTTGGGCCAATACGACCAGGCAGGTACCTCTCGTTTTGTGCGTGGTTACGGCAAAAAGAGGGCAACGCATCGGCATAGTAATTATGCTGATGTACGTAGGCGTCGCTAGTTATCAAAAGGCTTTCTGCTCGTTGGTCCCCTATACTATAATAAAATTGTCCGTAAAGCTATTCCTGAGGAAGGTTTTAGTGTGCAATTTGTTAAGGCAACAAACTGAACCCTGTCATTTCCAGGATGGGCGGATCGCTTGTACTTCATAAAGATTTAAAAATTTCTACACTCTCATAAAATAGTAATAATATCTGTGCACTAACTAAGAACAGCATATATATTTATCGTATAAGTGTATATAAACACACATAAATGTCCATAAAGTGTTACGTAAGCAACAGTAATGAAGTTATCGGTGCAGGGATGTAGGCCCCGGAGCGTGTCCCCGGCGGACGGGCGCGGAGGATCAGCAGTCCCTGCCGCGACGCCCGCAACTTTATCGATAGCTCGCCACAACTCGCACGCCTCGACAGCTCTCAATCTTGTATACATTTATTTTTATTGCTACCATTAGTTCACACTTGTTTATAAAATGCTTATCATTAATTTAAACATGTTTTTTAACATTCTTTTTGTATATGTAATTATACTTTAACATTGTCTTCTTTCTTCTAAATACATAAATTGTTAACTAAAGAGTTCAAGGTTAGCACGGCAGATGCAAACGCAATACTAACGGTTGAATGATACGTGATGTCATAAGTTTATATCAACAAAACTTTACAACTGTGATAAAATACGTGTCGTAATAAAATTGCTTTAAAGTTATAACTTGTAAGCACTAAGTCATTGTGTCACAAAATACTTGTGAATATTCCTGTTCACGATGACATGATTGAACACTTCTCACGTCACTGTTATCCGCGCCAAAGGAGGCACATTTACATTGACGATATCTATTTCTGATTTGATTTTTTTGTATTATAACCAATAAATGTCAATTATTTTTATAACAATGAGTTACAAAAAAAACATAATGTTAAATATTTGAGATAATCAGGCTTGTTACCGAATTGTATGCGATCAGTTGAACACATCTGCTTCACCCGTTCAGTGCAGTAATATGCCGCAACTATTGAAACATGTCGTACTTTTATTGTATATTTTTTGTTAACGCGGGAAAACGCAGCTTTACCAGCCGGCGTCCCATGGCTTGTGGGGCTCGAGGAATATGATAGTCTTCCAGCACCGTCGCCTTCGCTACGGTTGGCACTTGGCACAGGGTGACTCGACGGCTAGCCTCCTAAGACCAACACACGTCACCATCACAGAGCAGCCCACCAACGTCGAGACCGTGCCATGGGGTGAAGTTTCCATCCTCGCCTCTTGCCCTATGGCGCATAAGCGCTTACTCCAGCTCTTTTCAACTATCTTCTCCTTTTTGTACCTCTCTTATAGAAAGGTACAAAGAGTGGCCCCCTCGGTTCAATTGCCTTCACCTGTGGCTGAGATCAGCTTGTGTTATTGAGCCTCCCTCCACCACTGGGCTTGAACCATGGTGGAGAGTTTTGCATAAAATTAATTAATTGTCATGTTCAACTTTCCGCTAGGTAGAGACCCAGTTGCTGAAGACAAGCTTTCCTTTCGATACCAATGAGCTAAGCTAAGATAACCTTCTTTCTTTGACGTCAGTTAATAAACCCAGTCGGAATCTAAGAATTCAGATAGGAAAATATTTCATTTACATGTTGAGCGACTGCCTCAATTCCATTCGTAGTTTGACCACCTCAAAACATATAACTCATAACTATCATATAGTGGCAACACGAAGGCGCGAGCCAAACAGTGAGACCTAAATAACTCTGTCACTTATTTTTAACGAGCATTCGTTGTAAATATATTGCGTGTTCCTAGGACGTCGCTCGAACGACTTGGTGTAATTATCGTAGGAAGCTTTTTACCTTTAACTGTATATTTGTATTTAAATTTACTGCCAAAGACCAAGCATGCCCGTTGCGAGTTGTTGCGAGTTCGAATTTCGAACGAAAGTAGTAGATAGTCTCTATAGAGGTTACCGCTATAGAGATTCAGACACTCAAAGTCGAGTGGAATACGTAACTCGGTAGTTTGAACGGCGCTTTAAGTTTTAACATATTTATACAGTTGGATGTAAAAATACTTCGCTCGTCCAGATCACGTCCCGCACAAGTTTCCTATCCGCTAAATGGAAGTCCAGCCCTCATTGGCCGCCTCGCGCCGCCGAGCTCCGGGGAGGATCGGATTTGTACGAGATTTCCAATAATCAATTCTAAACAACTTTATACTTTGACGCCGTAAATCCTGAGCAGGACAACTTTTCTGTGTTGATTTTCAATATTTGTGAATTTTGTGACTGACTGCAGTTGTCTGCGATTTAATGGCCTGCTATCTATCAATTAACAAATTTTATTAAAATAACAAATAAATGTAAAAATTAATGTTTATTTGTTATTGTGTGCTTTATGAACTCTGAAACGGTAGAGCGCTGAGGAGTGTTACGCTCGTAGCTCCTCGCTGAGGTCACCATACAAAAACTTTCTGATAATACACAGTTTAGATAAATCGAATACTAAAAATAAATTATGGTTTATTTTTACATTTAATATAGGTTGAGATCATTACACAATAATACGATTGTAGAAATTAAAAAAAACCGAATAGGTTATAGTAACATGTGTCTAGTCGCCTAGCTGAGAGTTATAACTAGGAGTACACAGCCGCAAGGCGAGAAAGAGTAACGTAGAATATGATGCATAGTCGTGATATAAAGTGTACCGGCACTAATTAAAATACACACAAAACTTGATGCCACAAATGAACCAGCAACCATCTCTCTACTGATGTTAGACTGATGTTGGATCATAGTGAAGATTTTGCTATGTAATAAATATAACGCGAAGGATCCCTATAGAACATTATATAAAACAGCTTGCATTCAGTTGAACTTGTTTACAAAGTAGCATGTAGTATTTGTTGCCTCAGAGGTATGGCAGCCCCAGACTTAATCAGCAAAATGGGTATGTGTCGTTCGCTAGTAGCGTTGCCAGGTATCTGGATAGAGCCGGGCATAACATTGCTTCTTATAGCCGGCTATTATAAGCGACAGATACCCTGTCTCTGTTAGGAACATATAAAATTATTTTGAGTGTTTGGCCCAATTTTTTCGTCAAAGCTAACAAATTTGTCAGGCTGTAAGGTTTTATGGGCAACCTTACTGGCGAAATTATCTAGTCTGTCCAGAATAAATATCAACCCCGACAAGGAGTTTATCTGGCTAGGGCGCTGGCATCCCTAAAAAATACCGGAAATTACGTTACAATAAACACACTGGTCTGTTCCGCTGTTAGTCGTGTCTCGGAAACACCTCAATCAAATTAATCTAGCCAGTATACATATCTTATCTAGCAACCCTACTAATGAAACTAGCTGGTCTGTCCGGCCAGTAGTTTAGGCCTGGCAACCCTAGCCACTCGCGTCACAGCTCGCACAGCACGTGAGCCGAGCCCGCACCGGGCTTCAATCGTGCGCGCGCCGCGATCGATACGCTCGCGGGCGCGGCGCCAGTGCCCGCTGGACCGCGCCGCGCGCTGCACGCCACACGCCACAGATGACGGAGCGCCTACGACTGCACGCACCTACCCGACTAGCTACCTACCACTCGCACACCACCACAAGGTAGGAAAATCGATCGCCGAGTGCTGGCCAGGCGTCGTGTGCAGATCCTCGGAGACTAGAACCTCCATCATAAGCACTCGCACAGGATACGAAAATGATTATTATTTATGGCCACTGACCAGGCGTCCTGCGCAGACTCTCAGAGACTAGAAGTTAAAACCTCCATCATTAAAACCATGATAAGATTGTGTTTTTGCGGTGGAGAGTAGTGTTGAATTATAATGACATCTTTCCCTCAAACATCAAAAGGAGTGTTCCCCTACTTGTGTACAAAGCCCCGTCAATGGGCTCCCTCTATGGTGCTAACATCAATATAGGGATACCTAGACACACCTATATTATGAAAACCTTTCTATTCTAAGAAGAATTCGCTTTTCATCCCACCCAAACAATAATGATAAGAACATAATTTTTAATGTAACGTCCTTTATCAATTAAGTTATAGTAAGAGATGATTATCGTACTCGTGCAGGTTCAGGTGTCCAGGCGGCGGTATCAGACGGACGATAATGTGACGATAATCACGATTTTTCTGTATGACATGCGCTATACATAAGTGTGCAAACGACTCTTACAAAATATAATTTGTAAATGTTCATACACTCCGTAAACGTAGGAAGGTGCTTTCATAATACCATAAATTATTATACATAAATTTTGGGGTGGTAATTGAAAGAAGTGTAACCAGAACATACCATATTACTTCAAAAGAAGTGTAACCAGAACATACCATATTACTTCAAAAGAAGTGTAACCAGAACATACAACATACCATATTACTTCAAAAGAAGTGTAACCAGAACATACCATATTACTTCAAAAGAAGTGTAACCAGAACATACCATATTACTTCAAAAGAAGTGTAACCAAAACATACTTTCAAATTAGCACAGGACACGAGGATAAAGCAGGTGCTCGCAGTGCACCGGCCCAACGTTTAACAACACTGTTCCGTCGCCGTCCTCGTGACACTACACGAGTGTACGGAGTGGTTGGTACCACTTACTGTGCATTACTCGCTGTTCCAATTTAAATTTGTAACGCCTATAAATTTGGTACGAAACGTGGTAGGCATTAGCCAAGTGGGCTTCATATGGATTACAAATGTGAAATTTACATTCAAAAGATAGTAAATTGTTCAAAAAAATATGGAATTGTAGAGCCGACGTTCTTGAAATTAAATTTTGTGATTAATAATGGCTACCTAGATTCTTTAAAATTTGAATATATTAATTCAATTGTGTTGCTCTATACGTACAATAAAATCGTACCTGGACGTTGTCTGTCTAAGCGTACTAAATTACACGCAAAATGGATTATTTTTTTTACAATATATGTAATTCATTCGAGTACGTTTTCATTGATTATTAACGAAAATCTAGTCTTTTTGATTTATTTAAATGGGATGATAAGTTAAGTAATGTTATATTTTTTTAATAAATGATAAAAGTAAGGCAAAATCACGTGGTCGAAGTCGTTACTTGCATGTAGTATCAAAATCAGGTTCTACTCCATTCTATCACTAAATATATATATTATATTTATTAAAGTATATATTAGATAGATTAAATCACATATTCAATATACATTTTAATATATATTATTATTATTATTATAGTTGTGTTATGATAATCATAACTATATATTCCCTCTGCCCCTCAGCAAGGCTGGCATGGAGATGTGTCGTTGTTATATTAAAACTTCATGATATTATTTTTAATCTTTGTTAGAATTTTAATTTTGTAAATTAAGGTTTTCTAGATTTACTGGTCTTACAAAACGGAAAATACCGTTTGTCACTCGAGATATATGTCTGATTAAAATTACACCATTTTTTTACATTTAGTGTGAGTACATATATTATATTTTCTTTGTATAGTACAGTCGCTTTGAAACTAAATCGTTATGAAATTCGTAGAAAACTAGGCAGTTGTGGGGCTATCCAATCATATCTATATTATGACCAGACCAAGGAAGTCTCTAAGTAAGTCTGGCCATAATGTTAAAAATTAAATTACAATTAAAAATAAAGAATATTTCATTTGAAATTGGTATCTCTCATTTTTATATGATTGTTCATTATGCTTTCTAATTTTGGCGGCAATAAAATGCACAATATTTTGCGCCATTAAATGGATTGGAGTGATAAAGATACCAGAACCACTGTGCTTACTTTACACAAAGTAGATATGGAGCCAAATGCATTTTTTAAAACCACTCCATGCACTTGGTATTAGTCAAATGTTTGTGTGCCGTGCCATTAATAGCTACAACGAGGCTCATTCTGTTTTCGATAGAGAAATATCCGGCCGTTCTCGTAGTGTTCGTACGAAAGAGATGGTCAAAGCTGTAAGGGAAAAAAATGCGAAGAAATCCTGTACGTAAGCAAAAGATTTTATATCGGGAAATGAATAGACCAACTAGAACAATGTCGCGTATTTTAAGAGATCGCTTAGGACTTGCTGCTTATAAGAGACGTACTGGTCATTTCTTAACTGATAAATTTAAGATGAACAGGTTAGTAAAATCGAAACAACTATTGAAGCAGTACGCAAAGGGAGTTCACAGAAAGTTACGTATGACATTCTTTTACAATTGAGCAAGATTTTAATTTTAACAAACAAAATGACCGTATTCATGCTCAAAGCTCTAAGGAAGCTACCCAATTAGTCGACAGACTGCAACGTAGGCTTTATCCGACTCCAGTGATGGTTTGATTGACACCCTACTTTGTTAGATATGAACTAGTGACTGAGCCATATTTTTTGTGAAAAAGGTATCGAAACATCCGCACAAGTGTACTACTCTTGAAAAGACACCTAAGCTCCTTAATAACACCATGATCAATAGCCAAGTATGGTCCTTCCAGCTAGACTCTGGACGAGATCGCAAAGCACGATTCACCCAATCTTAGTTAAAACGAACGTTCCGGACTTGATCAGAGTTGAAGGTCTTCATCTAGTTACCGACCTTTATCCGCTGGTTAATGATTTATGGTCACTTTTAGAGAAATGTCTTGCTCTAAACGCCATGATAATTTGGAGTCCCTAAAACAATCCATAAGATTGGCAGTGAAGTGTTTAGCAATGGAAACAGTGCGTGCTTCTACTGATACCTGGCCTCAACGCGAAAAGGACTGTATTGCAGCCAATGGGCCACTTCGAATAAGCTTTTTATATTTCAATTATTTTATAAAACAAATTAAATTTACTAACACAATGTAAAAGTAAGAATTGTTATTTGCAATAATTTTTTTTGTTTGTCACAATGTTTATGGGAAGACAAGGTAATGTGTTTAATCATAATAAAATAGGGGAAAACGAGCAATCGAGTCTCTACACGACTACCGAAATTGTACGAAACGCAAGATCGAAGATGTCATATGAGCCATAAATTCCACTTCAACCTGCTTAATAGTATGCGTAGTAAAAACGGGCAGCTAAACTATTTTTTTATGTTAGCCTGGTGTATCGGCCTTCCATTTGCTTATTGAAATATGATAGAAGATATATATATATGAAAGAAAAATAATGTTAGTAAAAAATAAAAAATACAATGCGATGAGCCATTGTATTCAAAATTTTATTTTAGAAGCTGAAGTAGGTTCGCGGATATAACTCAGTCCCAGCTTTCGCGAAACTCCAGGCTATTAATTTTGTACTAATTGTAGCAAAGTTTCTCGATAATGCCTCTCCAGCTGTTGCAACTTCTAAAATTACGGTAGGACATTGTGTTTTTTCATTTCAGTACAATTACAAACCATATTCGGACACTGGAATATTTTAACAAAAACGTAGATCACAAATCGCCAGCCGAAATTATTTTTAGCTTAAGCAGGCTTCAAATCTAACTAAGTAAGTAGTTTGAAAAATCTAAGTAACATTTAAAAATCGATTAACTACGTGTTCGTACCACTAGTACGAACCGACTCAGTGTCGTAAGACTTATTTTAACATCGACTCAAAACGAAATAGCAAGATGTTCCTAACATTGCGCGATAATGTTTAACATAAACATTTTGCACTTTGATCTTTCACATCATTTATTAGCTGTTAGCCGCAACTTCATCAGCGTACAATAACGTGATTGATGACATGATTTTCATACAAATTTTCAACTCCCAATCTATTCCTTTGGGGTTTGATTTTTGAGAAAAGGGGCGGCCTGTGTTTGAATTCGCGTCCTAAACTATATGGTTACCAAATTTCATCAAAATCAGTTAAGCGGTATGGCCGTGATAATGTCATGGACAGAAATTGCTATAAGTCGTTCATTGTGATGAAAGTAATGTACCTACTTTAATTTTATGAATGTTTCATAAAGTTGTATTCGAATAAAAATCGAATAATATATTTGAGCTAAACACAAAAATAAAATATAAACGTAAATGTGAAATGTCACTTACATGACCTACCAGTGAACTACAAAACGCACGGCAACATTTAACCTCGCTACTTAACGTTTCCGTTTAGCCTCGCAACTACGGAACCCTGAAAGGCTGTAATAACAAAATCGATAAGGTGATTACGGTAAATACACGGCGCTTTGTAGAGAGCAAGGGGTGAGGCAGGTGGGTGGGGCATTCCGGTACAATATCGTGATCGACTGCAATTATACCAACAAGAAAATAGTCCAAGGACGAACGCTCACGCTGAAAACATACGTGCACTCGGCGCTCGGTACTATCGCCGTACCGTCTTGGCATATGAAAGGCTCTTCACGACTGCAAGTGAGACAGGGGTAAATGAACTAATTCCGTCACACGCCAAGATCATTCTCGAAATTATGTTAAGATAGTCACAGCTTAGTTCGGTTTATTCTAGACGTAGCGGTCTATACTATAAGTATATACGGTCAAGAAACGGTCTAGTTGGAAGGGCATACGAGACACAGCTTAAAGTACATTGATATTGGTACATTGAGACACTTAGCCTTATATTGGATAGTCCAGTGGTTCCCAAGTCTTTACAATACAAAGGAGGGTGATGCGTAGAGTTGTTACTTAGTATGTATTGTATATGTGAATGATGGACGTGTTGTGCGCAGGTGATGTACCGAACATGAATCGCCGCGCGCGGCCGTGAGATGGGAGTGCAGGCATGGGCTGGCGCGAGCACACGCCGCACATTGCCGCCGGCCTGCTCCTCATACTAGTACTCCACTTGCCGGGTAAGTGCAGCACATGTGTACACTTGTCAGTAATCATTCAGTGGGAGGTGCTACCATTGTTACATTGCAACTGCACTGGTCCGACACGACGGAGCACTATGAGAATGTATATTTCGGTCGCTGTTTATGTACAGAATGCCCAGTGTTTTAGTGGTAAGTCTGTTCAGTCGCAGATCATGGAGTCCTGAGATCGGATTCGGGATCGGATCAAAAATGTTTTATATAATGTTGGTAATAGTTATATAAATAGTTAAGGACAACCATAGGCCTTATACTTCCTTAACTTGGATCAGCATATCTTGAATGAAGCATTATGAAAACATGTTGAGGCGTAGAGCCAGCATCATCATCGATCCGTATCAGCCAGTCAGCAGGTAGTCAGTTGGTGGTGTGTACTTGCTCGTTCATTAGA
The DNA here is from genome assembly GCA_017140195.1 of Eumaeus atala. Taxonomy (NCBI): domain Eukaryota; kingdom Metazoa; phylum Arthropoda; class Insecta; order Lepidoptera; family Lycaenidae; genus Eumaeus; species Eumaeus atala. The sequence goes on along the minus strand of JAFELO010000593.1, from coordinate 752,525 downwards.
AAAAAGGAGGTGTTATATATCTATCAAACATTGATATACAATATCACAAGATACAGGATTCCATACTGAAATGTTATTCTATGGTATCCGTGATTGTATATAAACATTTTTTTTGCAAAGTCAACCATACGCTATTGAGTTTAAGTTGTTTTCAAAAATAATTTTACAATTGCACATCTTTCGTACGGTTTGATACTCTGACTGTGTTTTTGTAAATCAATGCTGTCAAGAGAAAAGAAAAGAGTTTACTCCCATCTTAAAGGACGGCAACGCGCCTGCATAACCTCAGGTCATGCGGATGTTTATGGGCGGCGGTAGCTACCTACCACCTGCCCGTTTGCCCCTTATCCTATAAAAATATATATATACCTATAGTATGATTGTGCGTGATAACACACATTAGATCCAGTGCGGCGCTCACGGCCAGGAGCTGAGGTTAGTGTCACGGGCTTCACACGTACATACTACTTATCCAGAGTTCAAGACCTACGATATGTAAGCTTCCCTCTTGATGTCATCCTGACGTACAATACACACTGACGTTTATTCCTTATCTACACATTAACACCAGTGGAACAGTGACAGTAAAGATGGACGTCTTGTTAAGCGATGTAGACCTTAGTAGAAAGCGTAAAGTGATGACCAATATTCTGCAGTAATTCTCTACAGGTAAAAGTACACATACACAAGCACTGAACGCATTTGATCTGTGCGTCTGCGCAGGAAAGTTAAGTTTTATGGTTCATAACGTTTAAATGGTCCAATAACAGTATTTCGCATGCACTAGGAGCATATACAGTCAGGCCGGTAGTGATCAGGTGGTCAGTGACAGATGCTGGGAGGTACCTCTCGCTCACATGATATTGCTGCAAAATGACAACTATGCTAGCGCGTTTCGTGCAGTATGTGAGTGATCCATTGTTTTGGGTTGGGGAGGAAGGAAAAAGGGTAACAACTGTGCGAATATCCATAGGCGTAGGAAGTTTTATTAAGACCCCGCCTATTCGTTTGCCCCCACAAACTATCCACTCTTGCTTCTAATATCATCAAAATAAATAAAATGTAAATATAACAATATGTAATGTATCTAATGTACCTAAAGTAAATTTTCTCTTGAATTAAAGTTTTAAAACTTTATCCTTAAAAATAAAACATTAAACTGTGGGAGATGAATCAGATATGAAATCGGCTATCAAACTTCAAAGGGGGCGACTTTTTGGCCGCGAGTCAAAAACTTTTGCCGTCCGTATAAAACCATATGAAAACGTTTCACGATCTGCATTGAGTGTGAATATACGTTTAATTATAGGCGATCATGTTATACCTCACTAACGGTGCCGCGAAGTTTTACTCCCGTGTCTATCCCGAGGTAACGATTACTTTTAGGTACCACAAGGGTCGTGACATGTGGCGCTCCGTTCGCTCTTCCTACACCATTAGGGAACTGGCGCGAAGATGTGTTGTTGTTGTTATAGAAGAACAAAGAGAAATACAATCTATTGGTTAACACTCGCTCACATAATGCCGCCGTAAAGTGACATCTTCAGTGTCGCGTTTCATGCGGTTTGTGAGTAGCCGGTGGCACATTTGGGGGGGGGAGCGAAAGAGCGCAACGCATCGGCATAGTAATTATGCTGATGTTCATGGACGTCGGTATTATTTGGGTTTCCACAGCCAAATGATCAAGTGGCTTGTGAATACTTAACTACCTACTTTGAACTAGAGCCTGTTAACCCGAAATTTGTAGTTTATTTGTCAGTTAAGTTCCTAATAAGCAAATCACTAAATTTGTAGAAGCCGGTGAAACCTACCCTAAGTGTTATGGCAGACACCGCCCAATTAAAAGCCGACGAGGGTTCCACTAGTTGTAGATAAAGTAACCTTTGGTAGTGTGGCGTCGTTCGCGTGGTGTATTACAGCAGGCCGGGCGAGTGCGAGGTGTGCTCGTAGAGGACGGACCTGCCCCACCTCGTCCCGACGCCCGCGACACGACACGAACACGCTGCCTGACGCCCGGTAATAGTCGGCCATTAGCGACGTAACTATATGTTGATTCGCTTAACCTCCGTTCAGTCAAAATCGTAACGAAGTTCAATAAAATTTTTGTGCTCCTTCTGAACATCTTTTCTCTTGGCATTAGTAGGGAATTGCATCCTATGTTATACTAAAAAATATTTACTACCAGTGGCACACGTTTCACTCACGTGCTCCGCTCCCCAATACGCACCCTTAAGCGTGCAGTATCGTAAAATTCGTTCTTAGAGAGCACCACAAAAGGAACCTACTTGCCAAATTTCGAGTTTTTAGGTGTTATTGTTTCTGAGATTTCGCGAGTGAGTGGGTTTTTGCTTTTTACTTATCTAATATTACCTAGTCTTCGCCACGCGGTTTCACCCGCGTAACTCCGATCATATTGGTCATAGCGTCATGACGCGGTACATAGTCTATGTGGCCTTCCTCGTTAAATGGATCTACACAAAAAGGATTTTTCAATCCAGCTCACTAGTTCCTGAGATTGGCGCGCTCAAACAAACAAACTCTTGAACTCTATATTATTCGTATAGATATAGATAACAGATTTTATAAGATCAGTTCATAGTCAACAGTGTGTAGTAATTTGTCTCAGGGCCACTATTATCTGACCACAGATATGGCGTAAACCACATTGGTATGTCTGGTGAGCTTGTAACATTGGGCAGTGATAACATCTTTTGCTTCCAGTAACCTGCCACGTGGACCACCAAGATGCGGTCCACATCACGGCCATCCTGGGCGAGAGCGTGGTCTTCAACTGCCAGGTGGACTTCCCCGAGGACGTCCCCGTGCCGTACGTGCTGCAGTGGGAGAAGAAGGTAGGCGAAACGGTACGACACCCCACGACAACACTTACTGTGCATATGCTCATACTGTGTTTCTGTTTACAGAGTCTTATGTTACGGGGCACAACTTGGGGCCCCTTTTTGAATTATTACCGAGTTTAGGCAAAGACCCAATAACTTTTGCTACTATAGAGGAACTCGTTTTCTCGTAACCGGCATCAATATCAACGGTGTTTGGGGGCCCTCTTTTGTCTGGGTGCCCTGGGTGCCCTTATGGCAAAGACGTATTTGTTCAGTAAGGTCGGCTCCACTCCACGCGCCGCAGACTGTAAAGTATATCCGTGCTTGTGTCTCGCGACACCTTTTCTTGTCCCGTGCTAGCGGGTCGCGGGATGGGACATTATCCCACCCCGCGTCCCGCCTTTGTGTACTGCCTCTTCAGCGTAATGCCTTGTCGCCCGTCCCAGACCGGGAAAACCACAGAGATAACGGCCTTCATAGCGAGTCCAAGAGAGTAGCAGACCCCCGTTAGACAACAAGCCAACACACTACACTATACGAATACCGGCGGCGTAGCTCGGCGCAGGTGAAGCGGGACCACGCCCACGGCCTAAAGTGGGCATCGGGCACGGCAAGACTATCTTCTTCAAAGATCCCTACTCCATATTGCCAAAAGAGAATGGCCTTTCTGAGGGTACTTCGCCTTCGCCTGAGTTCACGCAATGCCGCTGATGAATACAGTTTCTTTTGCTATTATGTCGGGGTGCACTGACCACACACGAGATAGTAGCTTTCACGGCTCACGGGGCATGCGCGCTGGCGGCGGTTCTGTCTGTTTCTCTCTTCCTGTGGCTGTGGGGTAACCCACGCTGTCTGTTAGATCATCAGTATCCAACACTGTCGTATTAACAGTTGCATGCTTCTATTTGTTTCCTTTATTTTGCATGAGTATTTCGCATAAATATGCCTAAAGTACATGTGTATTCAGACATTTTTGGGCTCATTGCATGAGTAGCTTGGAACTTCATTATCTTGTACAACTACACCTGAATATTACAAGATAATCGTGTTTCGCTGTTTCTGTACCCGAGATAGTTAGTGGCGTACTCAAATATGTAAGGCCCAAGTTGTAAGTAGTTGCGTAACTAACTGTTTACGGTAGGAAGTTCGCGCCAGCTCGTATGTAATATTAACGCGCCTGATTGACTGTAGGGTCAAGATATCCCTATCTACATCTGGTACGAGAGCTACCCCACGCACAGCGGAGAGGGTTACGAGGGCAGGGTCTCTAGAGTCGCGCCGGACTCCCCCTACGGCGCTGCGAGTCTCAATCTCACCAACATACGAGAGTCTGATCAGGTATTTCAAAATGTAAAATTTTAAAAACATTAACAGTGATCTGCATTTCGTAGCACACGCTCGTAGAACTGTAAAACTGTGCTACGAAAGAGCGTAGCTTCATTTGCATGTGCTACATTGCATGATGCTGACAAGAATCAATAACGTACCCTAACCAAAAACGTATAACACGACTACCTCATTTATTTATAATCCAGTGTAACGAGGCAGTAAAATTACTTCATCAGATTGGCTAGTGACTTATTTAGATATTATCCATTAAAATAGTCTTCTTTTTATGGAATAACCCACCCTTTTAGTATATTTTTAATGAGTTGAAAGAATAATAAATGTGTTTTAGGGATGGTACGAGTGTAAGGTGGTGTTTCTTAACCGTTCACCGAACCAGCACAAGAATGGCACTTGGTTCCACCTCGACGTGCACGCGCCGCCTCGCTTCTCCATCACACCGGAAGACATTATATACGTTAATTTAGGTTTGTATATTCTACTGCAGCTGTATTGTAACGTGGCGTCATGTCCGGGGCCCTCTCGCGCTCGATGTTCATTAAAACTAATTTTAGTCCTGACTTTGAATTATTGCGCATTTATTCCTTTTCATTGACATAAGAAAAAAGCCACCCTAAGGCAATTAAAATTTCAAATGTATATTGTGCTGTTTTTGATAAATTAAAATACGCTTTTGGGACGATCTTATTTGTCCTTTGTCTATTAATTTGTAACGCTACTTACTATGAGCCTCATTCTTTTCTTGTGCATACAGGTGACGCCATAATTCTTAATTGCCAAGCTGAGGGCACACCAACACCCGAGATCCTGTGGTACAAAGACGCAAACCCCGTAGAGCCTTCTGGAACAGTCGGCATATTCAACGACGGGACAGAGTTGCGCATCAGCAACATACGGCACGAGGATATCGGAGACTACACGTGCATCGCACGCAACGGCGAGGGACAGGTGTCGCACACCGCCCGGGTCATCATAGCGGGCGGGGCGGTTATCACGGTGAGCTACTTACATCATTAGCAAAATGCGGTACGAGCACGTAGGAGACTACACGTGCATCGCGCGCAGCGACAGTGGAAGGTTATCCTACACCGCCCAGGACACCGTATGGGGCGGGGTGGTCAGCGACAGTGGAAAGTTATCCTACACCGCCCAGGACACCGTATGGGGCGGGGTGGTTATCGCGGTGATCGTCACACGAGCTAGACACTAGTCTGGAACACTAGTGATAAAATCTGTGGACAGATCACACGGCGTTGGTCTAGGGACTCAGTACCGTATGCCCTTACAGATAGACACTAGACAACGGAAATATGATAAATATTAATTTAATATACACAAAATCTCGAAATATACAAATAGGCTGCTTACGAGCGAGAGATAAGGGAGACTTATCGGCATAATCTCTGGAATAACGGATATTTATGGTCGTCGGTATTAACCTGCCCTGGTTAAATTCCTTGTTTGCCGCATTTTAGTGATGTATTTATATTTTTAGATGCCACCTACAAATCAAACCAAGTTGGAAGGGGAAAAGGTTCAGTTCTCGTGTGAGGCGAAGGCCCTGCCGGGTAACGTGACAGTGAAGTGGTTCCGTGAAGGCGCCCCGGTTGCGGAGGTGGCAGCACTGGAGACTCGCGTGACTATCAGACGGGACGGCGCGCTGGTCATCAACCCGGTGGCGGCGGATGACTCCGGCCAGTACCTGTGTGAGGTGTCCAACGGTATTGGTGACCCGCAGAGTGCTTCTGCGTATCTCAATGTGGAATGTAAGTCTTATCCACTAAAGTCACACTATAAAGTATCGCACAATTTACGATCGGCGATGTTAAGGTAAGGACATCCTAATGATCGGCAGATTGATCGAAGATGTACTGAAACTTCTAGCTGCTGACTTGCGTAAACACCCGACTGTTCCAGTAGAATGATAATATTTTTCAACGCTTGTATCATATTCTATGTTTCCTGCTACAGCTTGAACAGCTTGAAAAGTTTCAGAGTACAAGGTGCGTTGGGTTCGTCTTTCTCAGGCGACTGGCACAGATATGTTATAATATACCTCCAAGAAGCGGGGTTTCATGTTCTCGATCTAAATTACATAAGACTCTTCCGATACTGAGTGACTGGCTGACGGAGAACGTACAGCTGATACTACTGTACCTACAAACTTAAAATTTGATTCAGAGATCATGAAACATTTCTTTATAGATATAAGTGAGCACTAAGAAAGGATTTTTAGAAGGTCAACCTTAGGGGTCTCAGATTTCACCATATTACGCGAGTGGCGCTCTTAATTTAATATAAAGTTGTTTAATTATGATAAAGTATAAAATGCAATACTAAGGATTAATAGACAATCGTGATAAAGATTTGTGTGTTAATGACTTATATGTGCACTGTGTGAGGATACGTGATCGTCTCGGCTAGGGCTCGGTGTGGAGTGTCTGAGGAGTGCTGTCTGATGTGGATGCTAGGGCTCGGTGTGGAGTGTCTGAGGAGTGCTGTCTGATGTGGATGCTAGGGCTCGGTGTGGAGTGTCTGAGGAGTGCTGTCTGATGTGGATGCTAGGCTCAAGACACCTCCGGTGAAAAGCAGTCAATATTCGTCCAAAAGGGCCCGGAAGGGTTGTGCTATTGTGAACATTCAATATAGTGTGTAAGAGTAAACCAATCCAAATTTTCATTTCGGACATTTAGGCAGTAGTACCTACTTGTTATCCTTTTAGGTAAAATCTTTAAATGAATCAAAATTGAGTTTATACTGAAATATTCTTCATGTCCGTTGTTTCCAGACCCGGCCAAAGTGACGTTCACGCCTACAGTACAGTACCTGCCATTCCGCTTGGCCGGCGTAGTGCAGTGCTATATCAAGGCCAACCCTCCGCTGCAGTACGTGACGTGGACGAAGGACAAGCGACTGCTGGAGCCCTACCAGACGAAGGACATAGTGATCATGAATAACGGCTCGCTGCTGTTCACTAGAGTCAACCAGAACCACCAGGGCCGGTACACGTGCACCCCGTACAACGCGCAGGGGACGCAGGGCTCCTCAGGTACACTTCCATGTACTTCTGCATTCCTAGTACGTCTGTTAGAAGTGAAGCCAACTGCCATGCTTGGTACGTCTCGCTCAAACAATCGTGATACTCCGTAACCATTACAGCTTTACATCTTGATTATGGAAGCGAACCAACAATGTCGGCATAACTCGGTTACAATGTACCACTGGTCCGCCCTTTTACAACGTGATAACGTGCTGTTACTGTTACTGGGTTCAAAGATTACCATAAAATCACTGTTTTTCATATCTTAGTATGGCTACGAACCTCTTATTAATTTCTTAAGATGTTGTACCATGCGTTGTGGTCGAATTGTGCCCGCACGTCCGGAGATGTACTGTCTAACTCACATGGAACCGATAATAGCTACACTGTCGCCTTTCGTGTGGCTTGTAAATTTCCCTTTTATGGGAATAAAGAAAAATAGTATATGACTAACAAATAAACAATTCCAGGTCCGATGGAGGTACTTGTTCGGAAGCCGCCGGTGTTCACGGTCGAGCCAGAGTCCTTGTATCAGAGAAAGGTAAATTGTTATGTTAAAAACAAAGTATGTACCAAAAGTTGAATAACTTATTTCGACGACTTCAACGAGGAGGCGTCCATTAAAATCCATATTTTATATGTTTTTAAGCTGAGAAATAAGTAAGAATTTAAGGATCTACCTTACTTCAAAGATCTGTCTGAGATACTGACTAGTGCACATAAATGCGTAATGGCCACGTATGATTTTAAATTAGTTTTTATCTGTGAGAAATAATTCAGAATTTCAATAATTTATAGGTAAATATTTTAATTACTAGGATTAAATGACCCTAGCTGGGTTAGATAACCCTTGTATTTATAAATCTAAATTATAATACTAAAATTTAGCTTTTCATTCTTCAGTTGACATATCCACAATGAACATGACTCAATACATACGAGGGGTGATTGATAAGTATCCTAAATGACAAAGAAAAACTTTAATAATCTATTTAAAACAATTTAATTTTCAACGTAGTTTCCTTCTACCTCGATGCATTTAGTCCAGCGCTTCTCCAATGCCGTTACACCCGTTTGATAAATTTTTTTCTCTAACCCCTCAAAATACTCGCCTACGGCGACAATGACTACATCATTTGATGAAAACCTTCGGCCACCTAACCATCTCTTGATTCTTGATTCGGGAGTTTGTCAACTGCAACCCTTGACGAATGCACAGGTGCGTTGTCATGGTGGAATAGAACTGTATTTTTGGCTAAATGAGGCCGTTTCTTCGTATTTCCTCACAAAAATGTTCGCAGCAAGCTTACATATTACTCTCCATTTTTTTTTTTCACCTTGCAAATAATTCACTAAAATAATCCCTCGATCATCCCAACAAACAGTCGCCATCACTTTGCCTGCCGACAAAAACGTTTTCGCTTCCTCCGGCGCAGGTTTTCCGCTCTCAGTCTACTGCTTAGATTGTTCGTTTGTTTCAGAGGTATAATGATGTGTCCATGTTCCATCTAATGTCACATAGCGCCGCAAAAACTCGTTAGTGTCACACTTTAACAGCGCCAAACACTCCGACGATCACATAATCGTGTTTACTGGTTTGGTATTAGAGAAGCGCAACCATGATTTTGTCCTACAAAAAGCGCGTATAAATGATCGTTTTGTATTCCGGCGGATCAACGATTAGCCAGATTGTCATTAGGACAAGCTCTGCTAGCAGCTCGGTCATCATCATTAGACACGAGACACCACAGATGTAGAATAGTTTAAGCGCGAGCGTTATTTCATTCGGTGCGGTTGCTGACGCATACAGTAGCATAATATTTAAGATGATTGGAAATCACACTGGTATGCATAGCTTATAGCCTCTAAAGATTTCGCTTCAAGAACGTGTGTGACCAGCGGTAAAATGTGTAGGTGGGGGAGTCGGTGGAAATGCACTGCGAGGCGCAGGAGGCGGAGGGCACGCAGCGGCCGAGCGTGGTGTGGCGGCGGCGGGATGGGTTACCGCTACAGAAGAGTAGAGTGCGCGCGCTTGCGGGCAACATCACCATCGACACGCTGCGCCGGCAGGACTTCGGCATCTACCAGTGCGTCGCTTCCAATGAGGTCAGTATCAGTTATATATTATCCCATGATGGATACAGAAAGGGGAGGGTAAGGAATTGAACCCCTTCCCCGCCTCCCCAAAGTACAAGTCCTTCTAGCAGAATTTCGGAATCCCCTTACAAAGTACAGGATATATTTTTTTCACTACAAGCCGCCACTGATGACTTCTCCGGCCAGCTAATATGGCGCGAAAATAGAATGATTTCAATACGTCACGCTTGCAGACGGCCGCAAAATCAGGCCGGCTCTGTCACTGGGTTAAAACAGGCAGTGTCCTACATGTCGGGCGATATGGTCCCCTAGCGAGTACGAGGCTATAGTCCCTATGACGTCACCAGGTGGCGACAATAGTGGCGGACACGCAGCTGGTGATCGAGGGCACGCAGCCGCACGCGCCGTACAACGTGTCGGGCGCCGCCACCGAGTTCCAGGTGACGCTGCGCTGGCAGCCGGGCTACGCGGGCGGGCCCGACTACAAGCAGGACTACACCATCTGGTACCGCGAGGCGGGCTACTCCGAGTGGACTAAAGTGCCCGTCACGCCGTCGGGAGCTACCACGGTGAGCCGATTCACGCACAATTACATCAGCTAATATTCGGACGGTAACACTCAGTCGTAATATCTGCAAACAAATAACAATCATCGAGTTACCTACATAGAAAACTGTATATTTTTTTTATTTAGATGCTTTATCACTGAACTGAAAAAGGTCGCCATTAATTTGTTCTATGGCTGTTGTCTCTGATAGTGTTTATGAGAAGAGCAAGTAAAGTGTATATTTCAACTTACCCTAACATTTTTTTTCTCAGACAATTTTTTTCTTACATAAAAATAAAAATAATTATAATAATTAAACGCAACAAAAACCTATTTTATTTTATTTTCAAGGAGCACAGACAGTTACATTAAAGAAAATTAAATAAATTGATTAAAATATTTTATAACAAATAATTATAGCATAAACAGCAGCTTCCGTTAAAAGTGCATCGAGATTAAGTCACTTACTTAAATATTAAACAAAGATTAAATTTGATTAAATTGAGATACTGCGGAAACATTAAATACATAGGAAAGCGCCTATTTAAGTAAAATATTGTATCATACTGCGTCTCGGCAGATTCTAATTGAGACAAAATTTGAATATCACAACTGTATTTAAATCCTCGTGTCCCGTGATAGGTCACGATAAATCGGCTGCAGCCCGGCACCACGTACGAGTTTCAAGTGAACAGCAAGAACACGATCGGGGAAGGCATGATGAGCAAGGCGATAACGATACGGACGCTCGGTAACTACAGCTCTTAGCGTTCGTCCATATGGTACTGTAACGTGCAGGCGTATTGAAACTAACAGTTTGTTGCTTTTGTAGATGTAGGCGCCAAACCGAAGGTGACCCCCACGGCCGCTGGGCCCGTGGATGAAAAGATATTTCAGAACGCACCGGCAGGCTCTGGTACCGACTAACACTTATTAACATACCGCTAACACTAACTCGTAGGCCTACAGGAGTGGCATTATATAACAGGCAACTTACAGAGAAATATGCAATAAAATCATTTACTTGAATCACATGTTGTACGTATACAGACTTTTCACAAATACTTTCTTTTATTAACTTTACTTAACTTCATCTTTTTACTACCTTACCTGTTATATATTCCCAGTAGAATAGTTGTCTAGGCAGCAAAGTGTATTACTTCAAGAATAATAACAATTAACATCTGCGTTAGAAGTAATGATTTAAAAAATATGTAGTTGAAATATTTTACATTTTATTAACACTTAAATATAGTTATAATAAGAAGAAAATACTTGTTGTATCTTACCGGTTGCACGCTTCTATAAATACTCCAATTTAATAATTCTAAGATCTATAAAGGTTGTAGTTACATAAAATGTACTCTACCAAAACTAATAACACAAGGAATGTTATGTTGCGCAGTCGGGTAAAAAGGTAATGTTTTCAGGAAGATTGTCTTAAATACAATATCTTGTCTTGCTTACACCTACTTGTTTTAAAATAATAAATTTTGTCAGATTTACTTAATAAAAAGTTCTTGAGGCAACTTCCCCTCATCAAAATTAGACCACACTATGCCACTGGTGGGTTTACAATAACACATAGTATATGCACGATGAAAACGTAAAACCATCACATATAACATTTATAAGTGCCGATCGGGGCCCGTAGCGCCGCGTGCCAGAGGTACGAGCATATCTTCATCTAACTGTTTTCATAATAACATCATCAACATGTCTAGCAGTTTAAGCAGGGTTTGGGATATTCTACCCCAAACACTGCTTAGACTGTTAGAAGTTCCAAACATGTGAATTAAATTAACTTTGTGCGTAGGTCCAAAGTCGGGTCCACCTCGCAACTTGACGGTGACGGAGGTCCACAATGGGTTCCTAATCACGTGGCAGTCGCCGCTGGACCGAGCTAACCTCGTGCAGTACTACACCATCAAGTACCGCACCGACGCGCAGTGGAAGACGCTCAACCGCGGACAGATCCGCCCCGAGGAGACCAGCTACTTGGGTATGTACAGCCGACGCTTCACCATCATGCTTAGCTAAGCAGCTGCTTTTTAATCGACTGCAGGATGAGTACATCGACAACTAAAACAAGATCGTATCCCATTAAAAAGTCGTAAGTGCAGAAAATAAAAGGTTTGGATTTTTTATCCTTTAGTTTTTTACCTTTTACTTTTTATCGTTTAGTTTTTTTAAACTTAAGTTATTTACCCTTCATTTTTTACCCTTTTTCCCAAAAAGGAATCTCACTAAGGTTTCTGGTTTCGTACACCCTAAAAAACATGTGATTCCTTTTTGTGATAAATCGAAGTCTACTACTATCATGTGAGAATTTTAGATAATTTTATGGCACCGTTCTACGATTAAATATTATATTTGTACAGTTGACTGAGGCGAGCGTTCGACGTTTTTCATGTTAGCGGTTAATTATTGATGAAAGTAGTTTTAAAATGTTAAAGTAATCTCATCACCTACAGCTAATTTCGAGGTTTGACCAAATGAATGATACGTCTTGTTATTTGAACCAGTACGAAGTAAAATCCTGACGCCGACAATATGCACATACACTGTGCTCTAATATGGCCACATCATCATCCACAGTAAAGAACCTGGTGGGGGGTCGCACGTACTACTTCCGCGTGCTGGCCAACTCGGCCACCAGCTACGAGAGCTCGGAGGAGGTGAAGTTCCCGGTGCCGGCGAGGGTAAAGCACAAGGCCATCACCGCGGGCGTGGTGGGCGGTATACTGTTCTTCATCGTCGCCATCATACTGTCCGTCTGCGCCGTTAAGATCTGCAACAAGCGCAAGCGACGCAAGCAGGAGAAAGGTAAGGCGGGCAGCGGCCGCTCGCTCGCCACACACAGCTATCCCCCTTAGTTCCTTCCTAGACTAGGGTTGCCATACTTCCTACTTTTTTCAACCTGGTAGGCAACTGTGTAGTCGTATTTTAAAGCATAGTTAGCTAACTATGCTTTAAAATACGACTACACAGTTGTATTATTATTTTTGCAAAAACAAAGTGGATAGCTATCCACTTTGTTTTTGCAAAAATGTTATCTATATTATATTTTAAAATATAATATCGATAAAATATTTGCATTCGAATAGGCAATTACCTACTAGAATACCAATTAATACTTTTGAGCTCAAATAGCACATTTCGATTAAAATGGTCGTTAAATGTGAAAAGACGGATGTCTACAAAGGAAATTGTTGTAAATATTATACATTGATTTGTAAATCAATGTATAATAACAAGTTTTTGTAAAAACTAAATAATTTATTCTCCTTTTTTATTGTTTCATTAGGTACTTTATAAAAAGTTGGCAACCCTATAGACGAGTGACATAGTTCGTACAGTAAGCGTGTGACGCGGTTAGACGGCCATATTGTCGGTGAAAAAGCTGCTATGACTTTTGTTTAGTAATTCACTGACAGCACTCCATGAATCATTTACACAAGTTTTTATGATTTTTAGAATTAATGGTTTTGCATGCCTCTTTCTTGATAATGTCTGCCGGTCAATATAATCTATATTGATAAACAACGTTGTCGTCAAGTACAAATCGAGCCACATATATATTTTACACAGTAGACTAGAGACAGTAATCAAATTTTCAGTCCACACAAAAGAAAACATTTAATTTGAAACGAAACAGAACATCGCCGTTTATTGCTCAACTTTACTTTATGTTATCGCGAATAAAAACACAAGAAAACTAAGCCAAGCTGGTGGTGTCGATGGCGTAGTCATGAACGTCATGTGAAATTTAACAGATAACTTCTAGCTCCGACTGATACCCCAGAGGTTTCGTCTCTACAAAGGAAAGATTTATTTAAACTAAATACCCCGAACTCACAGCTCCCGCAAGCGCATAAAGTCCCGAAACGCCTCGATTAACCAGTCTGATGCTGCGCCTCTAGTCGTGATACTAGACACAAGAAATGGAAGTGCATGAAATGCAATTTTTTTTTCTGTCCAAGTCCAGCATCCGTTTGATCAATATGAATTTTGAAACTTGATTTCATGACTTCTTTGCTTAAATATCATATGTTTAGCTACAAAATTAATAATAGAAATATATTTTCATTACAGTGTTGGACACACACATACAACAAGTGTCTCTAGGTACTAAAATTTTAAACAAATAAGTCTAATACACTAACACGATCATTGGCATAACAATAATCATTCAATACATTTTAAAATATTCCTCATTACCCCGAATAAACTGCCAGACAATTTCTATAAAAACAGGAGAAATAAAAACAAATTTACCTGTACAAATAAAAAAATACCTACAAAACAACTTCTTGACAACCTTTTAGGCGGAGTTTTGGTACCCAAAGAAGTTAGAATGTACCTGTTCTAACAATTTTTTTATTTATTCTCCAATATTGTTCTTAAAGCATGAGTATGCATATAATTATTTACAGATAAAATTATTACATAAACGACTTAATAACAATTAATAAACCAGCATCCATGAATTTAATGTGTATGAATTTAATTTAATGTAAATCACCCAGAGTGAGAGTATAAGTTGTTTTCCTGTGTGGCCTTATGTAGTTATATATCTATCACTTGTGGAATATGTATCTGTGTGTGTGTGTGTGTTAATATAATAATAAAACTCTAATTTGTCTATGGTTGTGGTTCTTCTTTCATGTAGTAATGTTTCACCCTTATTTGTTGAAGTATCTCCTTTTACAAATAAGATCTCTTTGTAAGGCTTATAACAACATTAATTATTACATTGCTTTCTTTTATAAGGTTCTCAAAAATTGCTTTCTTTTATAAGGTTCTCAAAAATTGCTTTCTTTTATAAGGTTCTCAAAAATTTCATCACCTGTACCACTCTATGTTTCAAAACATGTATATTGTATGAAATTTTAATAATCTTCACAAACTTTTCGTTTTAATTCAATATTTTATTCACCGTTTCATTTCCATTAATTTTGTAATTCTCATTTCATTTATTCTTGTCGCATAAAAAAACACTTTTTTGTAAGTTCAATACCTTTTCGTGTTTAACTTGAAATCGAACGGTTCACAAGCTTGGCTTTAAAGTTGACAATATGGTGTACGGGCGGTAGTCTCGGTGACGGTGTATGGTGGCGTGTGGTGGCGGGCGACGGCCGCGCGGGAGACGGCGGGGGAGCGGCGCAGCACTACGTTAATGTTCAGAAATCATTCGTTTGCAGCATACAACATGGTAGCCGCGCGCCTCACCGACCTTCGCGCCGCTGACAGCACTCAAGTGCCTTTTAAAAAGTAAGTGAGAACATTTACTTACTGCAGTGCTATGAGCTAACGTAACGTTGCTTTGAAACTCGATACGGTTGCGTACAGATCTCGCATGGCTTCGAGGACGTGTATGTCTTCCTCGCAGTCCCAAGAATTATATATTTTTTCGAGGATTTGAGCAAGCAGTCAGAGACATTTAACAGGCATGCAGCCTGGTCTTCTGTTCAGCTCAGCTCGAGATTCCAGAGCCATATATCTGGGCTGGGGTTGAACATGATTCTTGTGTCCGACCGAAAGTGGTTTTACGAACGAAACCGAAACCGAATTTCGGTGACGATGTCAATATCGGCCGAAACCGAAACCGAAATTTCTAATAACAATCATAATTAGAGGGAAGTGTAAACACATGGTTTGTAACGCTCTCGTCACGCATTCACCAGCTTACCCTTCAAGTCAAGCACTTAGGAAGTTTTACCGTTTTATATTAAAAATAGACTTGTGGAGTAAGCTGACACTCTTTACGAAGAGTGGGATCGGACGAATCAAACGGGAGAGAGAGATGTAAGTTAATGGACATAGAAAGACCCCATAGTTACATTTGGGATATCACTGTATAGGAGAGAGAGAGAGAGAGAGAGAAAGAGAGAGGAGCGCGACACACACCTGGTTTCTCTCATAGCCAGTTAGTTACATTTACGTCTCGTATAATTATAGTACTGTATGAGTATTAAACAATTATTATATATTAATTTATATTATATATGAAACAACTGTTTATTATGTACTAAATATCAATCATATATTACACAAATGTTACTACTGTAGTGGAGCAGTTCTTTACTTTTGATCTTTGAATCACATATATATGCAGTCTTCGACATTTTTGCTTCTGAAATGTGATGTGTAAAACCAAGAGCAAAGAGGAAATATTAAATACGTACCTACTTATTTACTTATGAGTATTAATTTTGCAAAAAAATGGCCAAGTGGACTCGTACACTAAAGGTTCCGCACTAATACGAGATTCGATAGTTAATACTTGTATTTTCGGGTGCCTGCATATTTTTTGCATGAAATATACATCACACACAAGTTTGTAACGTATTTTGTCAGTGATATAGCTATAATGGACTAATTTTAGTGTTTATTATTATAGCGGCAACATAAATACATCATCTGTGAAAATTTCTCCCTCCCTCCAGCTACCGCGATACTTGAGATACGGCCTGGTAACAGACGGACAAACGGACAGCGGAATATTAGTAACAGGGTTCCGATTTTATTCTTTGGCTACGGAACCTCAAATAACAAACAATTACTTTTATCATGTCTTCGTAGATAGCTAATTATTTAACAGTACTCAAATACTTAGGTTATGTTGGTATTAAAATAAACTTTGAAATCTGAATTCATCATGCTAACTCCACTAAAGAACTACTGTACCAAATACCTCACTAGCCTTTGTTTGGGTACACCTAATAGTACAGTGGCGGCAATAAAATAGACAGGCTAATTATAGTCATTGTATATCACTTTTTATTGCAATATTTTATGTTATATTGTTTTTATATTGATAGCTGGTCTTATCCTGTAACCACGTGATGAAACATGCCGAATTGAAAATAAATCCAATGTAAAAATTCACAATAAAAATTATTTAAATGAAATGGAAACAGAATCCCTCGTCGCTTGGACGGAATTCAACTACAAAGCACACACTCAAAAACTCCCGAATACAGTTTGGGTTTCGGACACAATTTCGGCAGTTTTTAAACTGAAACCGACACCTAAACCGAAACCCATTTTTTTGCCGAAACTCAACTGGAACTAAATGTTCTGTGGGACACTACATGATTTTAGTTACAAGTAGGCAATGACAATAAGCTTGTTCTGATAAATATGGGCATGGTTTACCACAGACATGACTTGCGAAGATCTTCTTATTGTCTGTTACACAATACGAGTTTTCGAATGACTAAGTTTACTTACAAATGATTTATTATTAAGTATATAATTCAATAATTAAATTCAACATTCTTTGTTGACGCCACACTCAACAGGAAATCAGGTTAGTTTATGTTTATTGGATTTTCTGGTACTTTAAGAAGTTTACAATAAATAATACGGGACAGCAGATTAACATGTGACAATGTTTAATACAGATTTAGAGAAAGCGGAGTATCGAGTATAGTGCAGTGTATGCGCTTCACTGCCAACTGGATCTGGCCGGCGACGCGCTGCGGCGATGAGACGTACTGGCGTGCGGCACGAGTGTCGCCCGCCCACTCCGCGCCAGCGTCCCTCGCTCCCTCGCCCGCGCCCTCCTCCTCCGATGATGGCGGATTCCTGCCGCGCTCGCGTGCTCCCCTGTCACCCTCCGCCGCGCCGCCCTTATTCCGCGCCTCCTCGCCTGCACTTGCACTGCACTGGCCCCCTTGGCCACCGTGGCCCGTATGGGCACCCGCCTGGGCTCCCTGGTCGCCGTTGCACATCTCCGACCTCAGTTCGGTGCCGTTCCCCAGCTCTGCGGATGGCTCGTTCCCTACGCCGCCCTCGTACCTACGGCAAGCGCGGCTGTGCGCTCGGCCACGCTCCCGCCCCGCCGTGCGGCACGCTCGGCGGGTCGAGCCGCCGCCGCCACAGCCGCACGAGGCATCGCCCGAGAGCCGCTCGTCGTCTAGTGGCTTCGGCAGCAAGAATGCGTCATCGCAGCAGAACCGCAGCAGCCGCGCCGGTAGCGTGGGAGAGTGGCGGCCGCCGCCATACCGTGCGCCGCCCGCTCCGCCTCTGGCACGACCGGGCTCGCCGGACGCGCCTGACGCGGTGGCGGACGCGGGCTCGGTGGACGTGCACTATGAGTGGGACCGCGCCACGCGTACGCCTACGCCCAGCACGCCGGAACGGACGCGCTCGAGGCCGACGCGCGACGATGTGGAGGCACGCGTGCGGGCCATGAAGGAGGAGTTCCTGCAGTTCCGCAAGCGCCAGGCGCTGCGTCGCCGCTCGCCCGACCCCACACTCCCCGCGACCCACCCCGCACACCCTGCGCCTGCCGAGACAGTCTGCTGACAACGCCGCTGATCGCCAAGTGTTTCCCCACCGATATCGAGCGAACGTAAACCCTTCGCCGAGTAGCCGCGTCGACCTCACGTCGGGCGTCGTATCCGATACGCCGGTGTCCAAATTCATTCGTTGAATTATTTTTTCAACGGTTGATTTGATCAGTCGAAGGGCTACACGATGATCTTAGATGCTTAATTTATTGTTAATGTTCCCTTTTAGTTTAGATTGTACTATTTTTCATTGAAGTTTCATTACAATAATATTGTTAAGTGGATTATGTTTGTATTTCCGTATTATTTATTTTAGTTAATTCTAATATGAATAATAATTAATATGTATAACTTGTTGTTACGATTGTTTTACAAAGACCATTAGGGTCAAATTCTATTAAGTTTAGTGTCGCCGTTTAAATCTCTATTGTCCCACCTCCGTCGCCAGTCAGACAATGTCCCTGGGCCGACCTACTAATATAAATTAGACAAAATTCAGTCCTAAATTATTCGGCTGAATTAGTGAGTATGTACATATAAATGTGGATGCAGTGGCGTGCTCCGCCGCATCGCCAGCTCACGGTTACATGTCAATTAACAATGTTCGATGTTCTCAGCGACGCGGACGCGACGCGCACTACGCTTCACTAATAAGATAAAATATCGATACTGGAGTTAAGTTATTCTTGACCGTGACGGCACACTTCTTGACGCGTTGAGTTATGTCTCATATTCACTAAGGGACATATCATATTATATGCCACGACATTTTTACGCGTCACGGCATGTCGCAAATAAACGTCCGCAACATATCGCGCGACATTGTCCCCTAGTGAATACCAGGCTTGAAGTATCCGGCGAGGTAGTATTTTCGCTTCAGACGTATCCGCTCTTATAATGTTAGGCTGCGGCGGGCTGGCGGTGCGACTCTGCGCCACCTAAACGCTTTAGGTATGAGCGGGGAAGCATCCACGACGCCGCTCATACCACTTATAATATGTAGTTAATTATAACGTACAATTAAATATCTAGGTAATGTTTGGTCGTGGATTAGAAAGAATTTCGTACTTTAGTCTATTATTATTATTGTCGCTCTCATTTCAGCGTAGAGTACGATATTTGCGAGCGAGAAGCAATATACGTAAAGGAGAGGGACGGTAATAAAGGTTAACGTACGGTATTCCTTTTGCTTCGCGACCGGGCTGTAGACAGCACGCGATCGGAACTCTACGCAACGCTTTTTTTATCCTCACGTTCTTGTACACCCCACTTAACTTATCACGACAAACCTAGGCATAGAGTTGTGCCCATCGCGTGTCGTCTCTATTATATACAACCCAACAAAATAATGTTAGCTAGGCATAAGTTTACCGAGAAGTTCTGGAGCCGATACAAGTTTGATGTTGTACATGAACATTTTTTTAGTACAAATTTATTTTTTATTCCTTACGTACCTACTTAGTTTGTGTTGAAATGTAAATATGTAAAAATATATTAGATAATATATTATACACTTATTTATTTAGATATCATATTATGATCGAAAATATTACGAAATGTTGCTAGTGTTTGTGATGCACATAGATAAAGCGAGGCTCTTGACATTGTCGCCACAATATGAACACGATTCAATAGCTCTCGAAGCGCTCCACGAAACCCCGTATTTTATACCTACGCGGTAGCTCGTGACGCAACTCTCCTTTATTACTTGATTCTTTTTCGTATTGTTCTTTGAGCAAATCTTATATCACATTTGGTCCTCGCTTTTTTATCTTATTATTATTGTAATTACGCAAATACTGCCAGATATCGTTATTAATACAGGTTAACTTATACACAATTAAAAGTTGTCTAATTTTTTTCAATCTGGCAATTATTAATAACTCGTTCAATAGAAAACACGGCGGTGCTTCGCTGCTCTTCCCACTCCCGAAATAGTATAAAGTAGAGATCCATCGCGACGGCTAGACAAAGCAGTTACTTATGAGATATTTTATACAAATTAAGAAATGTCGGAACAAATTGATCGGTTCCTCGTACGATCCCACCTACGAACCTTTATATTTGCCAGTCATTACGAAGACTGTTAATTAGTTTTATTAAAATGATTTACAATGTAATATATCGTTATTTATATGGCGATAAGTCATTTCATTTTTAAGAACGGTTAGTTTATTTCGGATGATTCACTGAGATTTCAATATCATAAGAACCTGTCGAGAATAAGTATAAAATGTACGCTTTAAAGAAATTGAAGTAATTAACTGATACTTAATATACACATAGGTAGAATAAGATATAGGTTTTACGTGAGTCGTGAGCGCGTGGTGAGTGGCAGGGCGTGTATGTACTCATGTCCTGTACATTGTATGTAATGTTATGTCTAAGACATGTGCATCATTATTCTGGTCACTGCCGGTGAAGTAGATTAAGCAGCGGTATATTCACTCAGTAGATTCAATTTTGTGTTGATTTTTTTAAATATTTTCTAAACAATACTCGCCTAGAATATTTAGGACGTTAGTGGAACAGTTTTGTGCAATAATGTCGTGGATCAGTAAACGTAATCGTATGTCTTATTAATACGCGCTCAATATTTTCGACTGACCAACTATATTACTAAATTGAGACTAAACTGATTTTGTTGCTGGTTTTAGTAGATGCTTGAGTTAAATTTTATTTTACATACGTATTGACTTAGAGCGTATATAACTACATTTGCGGTGTTGCCGTTTAATCCCTGGACTAAAATTTGGTCCCAAGGTTCCCTTTTTGGCTCGTCCACCAAAAAAATCATCGTAAGACTCGGCACTGAAACACTGCGAACAGCAATGATATAGATTATACGCTCTGTATCATATTTATCCTCTGAGGAAAGACTCTGAGTTGCCATTTTCAATTTTGAAATTGGAGTTTTGCATAAAATATGGTTTTGGAGTATTGGTAATTGTTGTTTTTTTTTCAGTAAGTAGGTACATAAATCCATAGACAGTTAATATTATTATTTGAAAAAATATTAAATCTGACATCCAGTGTTTTGTTGATTTTTGTCTCAAAAGAAGGAAATATTAAATAAATTTAGCTCAAGCCATGTGATATCTAGTCGATTCAATATAAAATTGCCTGCCTATCAGTCAGACCAACTGATGTAAGAATATTGATACGAATCATGTAGTCTTAGAATGAAAATAATATTTGCGATACAATATCACTCTAAAGAATAACTTAGCGTAATCTTTTCACCAGTATATATACTATATTATAACAAACAAATTGCTGCTTAGAAAGCACTCCTTGTTTAACCTAAAATAAAACATAGTGCACCTCAGGTCAGTTGATATTTTCTATAGACTAAAAGGAAAAAGATAGCAATATATTAGATTAATGTAAGTTAATCGTACCTAATGAGTTTGTAAAAAACGGAATAAAGTTATGTGCACATTGACAAATGATTATGTGGTGAAACAGGGACACCCATTATTAAAAATTTAAACATACCCACACTGCACAGTCTCAGCACATTAAAATGATTAAGTATACAACCCTAGCACTTTAAACGTAATCTCCAATATATAACGAACCGACGTTCGTTCGCCTTGAGAAACAAAAGAGTGCACAAGCCACATTTTTTATAAATCGAAATATAAATTTTGTTTTAGAATATTTTTAGTTTTAAGTGTTGAGATCAGTGCTTACTGTGTAAGCACACGAAAGATTCAATTCAAAATATAAAATACAATAATGTTGCTATGATTTAACTCTGTGTCTTATTTGTGAATTCATTTAGGCACCCGGTCCATACCTACGGTGTTTTCCAACACAACAAAACAAGCGGGTTTAACTGATGTGCTCATCAAGTATAATCAACCCTCATCGCAAACTAATGAAACTTTTTTGATGTTAATTTTTATCACCGATAAATAGGTGGTTAAGTCTGTTGAAAGCTCGAGTTTTAAGAAAGAAAGAAAGAACTTACAGGATATAGTACAGAAAGTATTTCGGAAGAGTAAGTATAGGTACTGCGACTAGCAGAGGAACACAACAGCCTGTGAGTGTACGTGTCCATCCGAGCGATATTTTATACAAGTAACATGGAGGAATATGAGCTGCCATCATTCGGCACCATCAGGGAGGGAGACCGGTTTCTCTTGTTCCATATTCAAATTTAAAATATTTTGTATGAAATAGGATTTTACCAATCTCTATTTGAGCGTCATTACTGAACTACTAAACTTAAATTAGAAAAACAATAAAACACCGAGCCAGATCGGCTATTGATATCTACATAGCAATAAATATTTACAAATTTACTCATAATGTCGTCCTAGCCGAATTTTGGCTACAGCGGTCATATCTATTGAGAAGAGCCATCTGCGTAGGACATAGTATATAGAGCACAAGTGTTTACGCAGACACAAGTGCACTCTGTTCCCTCATTCTCCTATTCCGATGGGACGGCAGTCCGACATGACCTGAGAGAAATCAGGCGCAGGACCGACGGCTTAACGTACTCTCCGAGGCACGGAGATGTAACACCGCTAATTTACTAACTCCGGACAATTGCTAGAATTACAAAAATCCAAAAAGAATTTTTTGTATGGTCCTGGATCCGAACCCGAAATATCACGTCTGTGGCTAAACATGCTTACCATTAGACTATGAGGCAGTTCAACCGTATTTATTGTAGTAAATAAATGCCTACGTGAAACTAGATACGAACGAAGAAGGCGGTGTACACAAAATGTAGAATACTACAAGAGTACGGAATAGAAGTTAAGGTTGAACCAATCGTGTCTACGGTACCTACCCACCTACGGTACATTCGTTTTCTCATCGCCAAAAATAAAAAGTCACGACACGTCAGCTCCGACTCACCACTGGGGTTTCCTTAAGGTGCGAGTTGAGTGTGACAGCCCTGGCCACATCTGCTTTGTCAGCAATCTTGCTTAACATGACTAATAAGAATATTATGAAATACCGTCAGCTGTCCTTGTTATTCTGTAATCGAAGCATTTTAGAATATTTTTTTAATTAAGACCATTGTCACTTTTACAGTAAAACAAGCTGCAACTCTGTTGAAGTCAGTAAATATTTTTTTTATTTTTAAAAAAGAAGTCTTTACAGTCTACTTAATTCGCGCAAGAGATGTAAGCGACGTAAACGCAGTGCAGCGTTACGCTCAGCGTTTCTGTTTCACACTCCTCATATTTTTTAAACCGACGAACATTATATCTTAAATAAAACAGAGGGGCCCATGGGCTATGTGGCCAACATTGATTGTGTGGATAAACGTTTGATTAACAAATTCACAAATCAAAAATAGCATTGATGAGACTAAAAAGGTTACTCAGAAGGTCTACGCAAAATAGAAATTGTATGACAATTGACAAATGATCTACGAGACAAAAACGTCACTATCCACATATTTATAATGTTAATTTTCCTTATGGTCATCTCACAACATTTTTATGTACTTACCTGAGTACTTATATACCTATACCTTTATTATACACTCTAACAAACAGACACACATTATATACTTACCCAGTTTTACCTCAGGTTGTTCATGTCATACGTAGCCCGTACACGGCGCATAGCTTGGCGTAGACGGAGCTATCTCTCTCTCGCACGCCGCACGGACCCGCAACAGAAGGATTCTCGTCTAACTTTAAAGACGCTAAGACACACAGATTAATCAATGAAGAGGATTTTCAGTCGCCCCTGTGGTGTAACGGTGCGAGTGTCGCCCGTTAAGACCGTTAGCAGCGTGGGATCCTGGGTTCGATCCCCAGGTCGGGCAACTTCTATTGAATGTTTCTCGGATTATCCTGAGCACGCATTACATTGTCCGGGATTGGAATGTGCCCGAAGTGGCCATAGGCTTACCACCTATTAATACCTTGGCTAATTATGGGTGTGCTAGTATATCTACAGGACGTACCACTTCGGGGATAACAGGCGTGAAGGTACTTTTTTTAAACGATAGAGGATCGTTTAAGGCAGTAGTCTGATAGGTATAGACCTATCAGACTACTTTACCGCTACAATTGTTGAGGGGGTGGGATGAAGGAAGGTGAAGCACGTGTATAATAACCCGGCGGATGTTTACGCGTGTGAAAATACCAAAGGGCTCCGAGTTCCGACTGCTCGTTGGTCATAGATAGCCTTCTTGAAGACCTACAGGCCACGAATCTTTCGGACGATCCTGAATGGACCAAAGAGAAATTTCGTTCAAACCGCAAGGTTGCCTACAAGAAGGGCGATCGTAACGGTGGGCGTACCACGGTCGTGCTGGAGTGTTCATCAGCTCGTCGTGTTAAGTTGGTTGGCCTTGGTCGTGTCTATGTTGGCTGGAACGAAGCTGATATATGCGACTACCTACGTGTCACTTGCTGCAACAAATGCCAACAATATGGACACCCTGAGAAATACTGTAGGGCCACCGAAATGGTATGTGGTAAATGCGGAGATACAGGACATCGTAAAGCCGAATGTCAGTCACAAAGTGAGTGATGCGCTACCTACAAGCGCTTTAAGCGCAAAGAGGCATGCACTCATGTAACCAACTCTGCGACTTGCCCTTGCATATAATCGGAACAACAGGCAGTCAACATGATTCAATATGGATAAGGAGGGAAATATTATTTCGATAGGACAGCTCAATCTTCAGGGATCAGAGGCTGCCACATCTGAGCTGCTTGTTATTGCCAGTGAAATGAACTTACCTAGTTCAAAAACAGTATGCAACTTCGGGGATAACAAAACTGATTCTGTGTCCTACTCCGAAAGCTGGAATCTTGGTCAATAATGACAAGATTGCGTTAACGCCGCTCCACCATCTGAGTTCCGAATTTTGCACTGTCATGCATATCGATAACCAAGATTCCTGCATATACATAATCTCATCGTTTCGGTATAGACATGACATAGCGGGACTTCTCAAACACCTAAGTTATGTTCTGGATCACCTAAGTGGAAATCGAAACTGCTATGCATCAGCTCCTGTACTCCCTATGCCCAGATGATACAACAGTAATTGACAACAGCTATCACCGACAAATGCGAGTGGCGGCTGCATGCTTTCCTTCCGGTAGGAATTCAGATGCTCCAACCCGCAGTGCAGTCGATCACATTATTAGAACCTTACCGAATACAAGTCCCGGTTTAGACGGATTCACTCGAAAGATTATCAGGGTCGCCTCGACGGCTTCTTGCGGAAAAATCATGCTGATGTACACAGCCTCTATGAAAGAAGAGGTCTTTCCAAATATCTGGAAGATAGGTTCATTGATAGTGCTGCCAAAGGGAAATGACAAGTCATTAACAGATCCGAAGGCCTACCGGCCGATGACTTTACTGCCGATTCTAGGAAAATTTTTAGAACGCCACTTAATTAGTTTCGCTCCCTGTTTGCATCGTGGTCTTTCTGAGAATCAGCATGGATTCGTTAGAGGGCACTCAATTGTAAGCGCATTATCTACTATCTCGAACACTGATTTTAATCAATGTTCGAGATAGTAGATAATTCCACATATAAGTACGACCAGTTCGTCCTCTTCGACATCTCCGGAACCTTCGATAATGCATGGTGGCCAATGATATTGCTAGAAGCTACCGGCATCTCTCCGAACATCTATCAGACTCTCGTCAGATATATCTGTAATCGTTATGTTGGCTTCACAGTTGGCCACCGCACGTTTTGGAAGGTTACCACAATGGGATGTCCCCAGGGTTCGGTATTGGGCCCCACACTATGGAAACTTATCTTGAACGATATCCTTAATTTGCCGAGAAGGCCACCAGCTCTTTCGGGAAGGTCTCACGTGTGGGGTGTGAAGTATAATCCTGACATATGCTGCAGCGCTTTGGTGTCACTTGTATGTTACACTTAGTGCATTATTACGCACCCAAAGACCAGCTTTAATTTTATTGACGAAGGCCTACAGGTCATGCAGCAGTGCGGCGCTACCAGTATTGGCCGGTGTTCTGCCTGCCGATCTGGAGGTTCTTCGAGCGGGACGCGTGCAGGTGGAGTGCGTGGGGCTCAAGGGTAAGGAGCGTAAGAAAAAGAAAAGCGCTGTCGCGAACGACGTCATCTCCATCGCTGGGCCGCGTGTGCCGACGGGAGGGAGCTGTATGGCGTTATGTGACCTGCCATCATGTCCTTGCGGTAATGAAGCTGAAACCAGAGACCGTGTATTGTGGGAATGTGACTTGTACAAAGACGAGCGAAACATCAAGTCGGACAGCATTGAACGGAGGACAGTGGGCCCAGGATCATCAGGATTTGGTCGCAACGGAACAGGGCTTTAAGCAATTTAAGATATTTGCGCATACATGGCACGCGAAGAGAAAAGATAGGTAACGACATAGCTGCATCGAGATGATCAAGACCGACGAGGCCGATGACAACTTCTACCTTTGTGGTGTCAGGCCCCGGAAAGGGGAGAGTGAAATAAAGAGAGGGTACTTAAATAATGTGTAGGGAGTCAAGAATTGCACGTTGGGGAACAGAGCCGGTGAGCAAACCCCCGTGCATCTCCCATGACTCGCTCAGGAGAGGTGGGTAGGAGCATGGGTAAAGGTGGGTAAGTGCTCGTTTGTCAACTTCGAAATACACAAGAGTTTTCATTTCAATATTGGATTTGCCATACTTCAAATCCACTGATAGCTTAACTTCACAAGTCTTCATATCGTGAGAGATTTAAAACCCGATATTTTTCGAATGATAAAACAATAGTGTCATCGTGTTCCAGCATCGTATAACAATTATAGCTATTTGACGACATAAAACATGGAAACCTTGCGATCAGTCCTAGCCTCTAGGCTTCTGAATATTCATCATTCTAATGACTAGTTATCTAGAGTAGCTCTATTCATTTCCTAAGCAAGCCTATGTGAAAAAAACTATGTATTTCTGGAACAACAACACATTTTACTGTTCACAATGACATGTACAGCGGAAGTTATTAGTTGATAATACGATATATTGAAGAAATAGGAACGGTTTTGTATCACTTCATTCCATCGCTTAGCAAGGAAAGCATAACACGCTAAACACCCAAAATGTTTGTAGATTACGATGTTTTTACAATGATTCTCATAAACATTCTTGGTAAGTAACAGAAATATGAGTTTACCCTTCGTAGTGTTTTTATAGTTGTTCTTGTAATCTCTGATTATTTTTAAGGATTATGTGTATACGTCTCCAAGGAGAGCGAGCCCCCGTACGGGGAGGAATGGTTATACTTCTTTGATGACAATGGCACGAGGCATATCATGAACTTCTCATCCGAGCCTTGCGATAGCCGCGATATGTTTTTCGGCGAGACGTATTTTGAATTATATACCAGGTACATACAAATTATCACACATATCTACTTCACGTTAACACGATTTTAGCACTCCTTGCGTTGCTGGGTATTTTGAATCGCACGAGCGCTGGTCTTCGGAGCTGCGCTACTGCTATAGCTGATCAAGAGAATGGATTTAATGCTGGATTTCTTGTCGGAATATTTTAATATATAGCAAATGGTTTTTGGCCTTAGGACGATGGTTACTTTTTTTTGTCAGGAATAATGATATGTACGAAGACTTTCAGAATCGTCTTAAGGAGCATTAACTTCTCTATCCACCGTGTAGTAGATATATCCATTTCTAATACACCTGTGTTATCCCCTTCGCTTTCGTCATGGTATATTTCTCACCATTGCATCGTCTCATATTATTTACATTGTATGTATGTATTTATGTGTTTTTTATTCGTGCGTTTTTTTACTATTATACACATCTTTCATTTTTTCCTCGTGCCAATTCCTACCCCAGTTCCACACGCTGTACTATTTCTCACCACCTGTTTGGTTGTCTTGAAGAGACCGCTACCATCGGTAAGACCGCCGTTTTTTTGCGTATCATTATAATTAAGTCTGATTGGTTATTTTTATTTTTTGGTACGAAATAAAGTTTTTTTTTTAATGTTATTTACGAACATGCCAGGATGGTTTAGCCCTCGGTTCAATGTGTGGTCGCGCGTGACTTGAGGATAGAATCGATTCACGAATTTGTGGTCTGACTATTCTGAGCTCTAGACTCTAGAAATACAGTCCACAGACATGTACAAATATGTGCGCGACGTATACGACACGCCCACACAGACAGTTGTCCTAATGTACAACGACCGGCTGCAATGTGTATCCGAAATCACAATAATTAGCCAGGGGCAAAATTAAAATTATCCAGACCAGAACCTATTCCTGCTTCCACCGCGTAATACCTTTACGGTGCTCACACCCAACACCGAGCTATGCATCACATACGACATTAAAGTTTACGATTTCAGAAACAATCAGTTCAAACCAGAAAATTTAACACTACAGGAAAACGACAAGTTTTTGGAAAGCACTTACTTTAATCGTTCATTGGATATTCGAATGATTGTACACGGGTGGTTGTCAAGTGCCAAAATCCAGTGGATGCAGAACATGAAAAATACTTTCCTTACATTCTACGACCTGAATATTATTACCGTGGATTGGAGTGAATTGTCAAGAAACGTGTTTTACCCGTGGCCAGCGTACAGCACACGTTATGTAGGACAGGAGATCGCAAATTTCATTGAAGCTCTAGTTGACAGTTACAATATAAAAGGTACCAACATACACCTTATTGGCCACAGCTTGGGGGCACATATAATGGGATATGCCGGGATGTTTTCAAAGGAAATGATACATCGAATCACGGGTAAGTGTGAAATGATAAATCTTTTTTTTTTGATAACGCAGGGGAATGCATTTTCGCATCATAACTGGGAGCCCGGGTAGACCCCCGGACCTATTGGACTCGGTCATTGGGTAGCTATACCAACTAAGCCCCTATAGGAGCCTTCAGCCGCTATTAATGGAGGGTCCCGGATCTGCAGGCAACATGACCCCTCCAGCGACACGCTGGCTTCGGCGAAAAGGCCAGACTTTACCTCCTAGGGGACTGTCTTGCTACGCTAGGACCAGTCCCCACGAAGCCATGTCTTGGTGTAATGGACCGGGTTCCCAGGCCCCACACGGAACGCAGGGTCACTACTGCGGATAGCGCCTCCTTCGTACCCCCATTCGTCGTCGGCAGCCTCCTCTCTCACCCGCTCGTCGGCTTCCTTCTGGGATATGACGGTCTTGCAAAGGAATCGCCTGGTAGGACTCATCGCTGACTAGTCCCCTCCGACAACTGATGTCAGATCGGGACGCAGCGCTGCCCATCTCGGGCATACCTCGAGGGTGTGCTGGGCCGAGTCCACCGCCGCGTCACAATCGTGACGAGTCGTTGGCTCCCTGCGTGCCGTCCTAAACAAATACTCACCGAAGCAACCATGCCCAGTGAGCACCTGCGTCAGATGGAAGGTGAGGGGTTTGTGCCTACGGCGCATACACCGCTCGAGGACCTGGCGCAAGGCAGCCCTTATCTTTCTACCGTACGGCTGCCGCGCCAAGTCCTCCTCCCACCTCTGCATTAACGCCACATGCCCTAAGCGGCAGACCCGCAGGATCTCGTCATGCATGGGGTTAAGGCCGAGAGCCCTCCTATCCGATACATAGGAGCAGCTCTCGGCAAGTACCTCCGCCACGAGTTCCCACTGGGGATCACAGGGTAGGGCTGTCGCTGCAGCCCACTATAGCGTAGGGTACCCCCGGATCGACCTCACTGCGACGACCCTCTGCGCAGAGCGCAGATGGGCCTCATTTCTCGCAGTGAGACGATCCGCCCAAACCGGAGAACCATACGTCGCCGTACTCCGACAGATACCAGAGTACAGCTGCCTGCAGGCGGAGCTGGGTCCTCCGACGTTCGGGAGTAGTCTGCCCAGCATACTTGCCGCCTTCACGACCTTCGGTCCCACCATAGTGAAGTGGGGGCTGAAGATCCACCCTCCGTCAAGGATGAGCCCCAGATATTTGATGTATAAAATGGTAAACCTGGAATAATAATACATTTAGTTCCCAATTATTCAATCAGCTGAAAACTTACTCTGAATTTTACGGAGATACTATAAAAAGGCTAACTCCGCAACATGAAAGTTAAGTGTCGGGCGACTATCGAGGGATATTGCGAGTATGTGCCGCGACATTTTTACGTAGGAAATCACAAAAAGACCTCTGCAAGTAGCTCGTCCCGCGACGTGGTATGGTATATAAATTGAACAGTGTAGATTGTCTAGACATCTAATGTCTAAATCCTAGTATAATATAATCCTAGACATATATCCCTTGAGAGACATTTATTAATTACCAGTCCTTGGTCTCGAGTCATGTCGCAAATCATACGTCTAGTTTTGGATTTGTATATCTTGTTATAAATTAGGTCTGGATCCAGCTCGTCCACTTTTCGAAGTACCTGAGATGCCGCTCGACTACCGCCTAGACGCGACTGACGCACAGTTCGTCGACATCATCCACACATGCGGCGGTGTATATGGGTACAAGAGGAGCAAAGGACATGCAGACTTTTATCCGAACAGCGGCAGGCCCACACAGCCTGGTTGCACAGCGGTTTCATCTATAATGGGTATTTATTATGTAGAATTACGTCAAGAACCAGTACACATTATATTTATACAAATTATATAAGTAGTCCTATGAGCTTAGGCTATAAACCGTTTGGATGTGTTTAAAAAGCTCTCGAAGTTGGTGAGGCTGTTGTCAGCAATTTTTAATATTTACCTAATGATTAATGGACTTCGAAATAGGTTCTCAAATGCTCGCGGTTTTGTCAAATTTGGACCGTTTTTTCAAGTTCTTTTTTATTGGAAGGACTCTCGACGTCTGAAGACCTCTCTAGGTCGTCTTCTCGTCTTCAAGTCAGAGTCTAGTGAAGGGTTCAAATAGAATATATTCTCACTGCCTACGTGATTTTAATAAATTATTGTATTATACGTTATATGGACATTTGCTTCTATAATTAATGATATATATGATATACGAGCAATACGAGCTCCTTGACCGAATATGATTACAATTTACATGCAGCAGTACACCTGATGATGCTCCTGCCCTAGTCACACTTTTAAAGTTTTTTTAAGGTGGTATTTATTTGACTAATACCCCGCCCGTATGCAACCCGCCACACTCGTTCCCGTCGAGTTGCGAGTCTCTTCAAAGTTGATCTAACCTCACTGGGTTAGAAAGGTAGGTAAAGCCTCTTTATGCGGTTTTTGAGAAATGACAAAAAGTGTTTTCTCTTGTATACGTAAGGGATGTGTTTTATCCGCGTACGATTTAATATACAGTGCTGAACTTGAAATGCCTTAGAATTTTCTCTATTGTACAATAACCACAATAAATGTATAGTAACCACAATAAATGTTTGAGAAGCATTTGATCTTGATGTTCTTCCTAGATTATCGACGTTGAATTTTATCGGAATATACATATTTTGGATTTCAATAAGGCTTAGTGTCTGCATTCGATGTGTAGGTGATAATGCCAGGAGTACAGGAGTGTAGGAGTAAAGTACTTCCGAATAAGAAAATTAGTCCATATCGGGTACCGCGGCAGTGAAGGCAACAACAACAATTCCCTCTGCTTCGTTATATTTAATTTTATTCAGAACTGTAGAAATTAGACTAAAGGGTGGAAAGGCATAAAAGCTTAACTTTTTCCATTTGAAGTAAACGCATCTAGAATTTCAGAATTCGGTTGACATCTGTGATTTTGATTAGCAAATAAATCAAATTCTGGTGTCTCGAGATAATCCTTTATCTGGCGAGATGCGTAATAAGCCCTTCCCACTCAGTGTATATGTTAAATGTCTGACGAGTTTCGAATTCTGCGACTGAGTTCAATTTGGTTTGAATATATGATGCAGAAATGTGTAAATTTCGTATTTCTCACCATTGGCATACATCGCGTGTAATTTGGTTTAAGTGTGTGAGTACTACCCACTTTATGAATATAAGGTGTGGCTGTTGTATTGTCAATTCTTAATAAAATATTGTCATTACTAAATTGGTTTAGAGACCGTAAAAAGCTGCGAGCAATTGGAGTTTATTTATATGCTAATTGTGAATGATCCCAGTGGCCATGCGCTGTTTCGCGATTACAGCATCAAGTACTGGCTGCGTCGCTAAATATTACCGAGCAAATAGTCTTCGTTTCTAATTAAAGGACTTGAAGAATCAATGTGATCTCTCCACCATGAAAAATCATTTTTTAAATAAACCGATAGTGTCATGGATCTGTTATAATAGACTGTTATAGCCGTTTGCCACTGTTGAACCTCAACTCAGCAGCGGACATTGGCATAGTCTAAGACGCTTTTAGGTGCTCAGACAAATCAGCGCCGAATAGTGGATCATCTATTTTCGTGCCTTTTATGACTTCTCGTTTTTGCTTACTAACAATGGAGTTAATGGAGTTAATAATTGCGTAAATAAATAACACAGAACAACCATATTTCTACAATTTTCAGTCGGCAAATATTATTTCAAAAGATCAACTTTTGGCAGACCAACCACCGTCGTACCGTGTTTCCACCGTAGGGCCAAATCTTTGTGCAAATTATCTCCGAAACATTTGTCAGAGCCTATTAATTGCAATATGTCTGGATCCAATTCATTTTCGTCATCCATCCATTGATTCTCAGGTGGTGCCTCGTATACGATATCTTATGTAAAGACGTAAAAGTAACTTAGATACTTTAAGGTGCACGTTAGAATTATCTGACTACCAACTTAGAACAACTTTGCCACATACGCTGGGTCGTTTTTATCCAGTATTTAATATCTATATACAATGTCCACACAACATGTGTGGACATTGTTCATTATAAGATA
>JAFELO010000593.1:633735-719449 GCA_017140195.1 Eumaeus atala | reverse complement strand
ACGTGTGACTCGGACAACACAAAAACGCGTAATGAAAGTCGATGGGAAGGAACCGACGGGTTGCATACGGGCGGGGAATTAATCAAATAAATACCCACGTAAAAAACGAAAAGCTTTAAAACTGTGGCTAGGGCAGCATCATTAGGCGTACTGCTGCATGTAAATTGTAATCATCTTCGGGAGAGATGCGAAAAATTATCGCATGTTATTTGAACATTTGCTTTTGATAATCTACTCTCAGGTCACTGAGTCTTCAATAATAAGGAGTTGGTTGTTTGAACATTGCTGGAAGGCATATTTAAACTGCCAATTGTATTTTTCTAATTCTCAAGGTTTGATTGTAAGAGAGTTACTCTTACATTACGTTGATGCTTAAAAACGAATTAAAATCAAATTTTAAGAAAAAAATCCAATACAAATCACCTTACATTACTTACCTTAGAAACATGTGTAATTGATGTTTTATATGGAGAAAATGAAATTAAATAATATATTTGATTTATCGAAATATGTACCGAAGTACTACCATCTATGCACTTTCGCCATTTCATAGTTAGTTCGTAAATTCTTTTGTCAAAAGAAATGGTGAGAGCGAAAATTGACAAATTGTTAGAATGCGCCCTGGACCGCCTTATAGGACTTGATTTTGTACCTACTATGACAATGTCGTCCTAGCCGTATTTCGGCCACCGCAGCAATCTCTACAGAGACTAGCCGACTGCGCCAGATATATTACAAGTGTATCCGCGGGCACAAGGGCTGTATCCTCATACGCCTATTCCGGTAGGACGGCAATCCGAAACGAATGGAGAGAAATCAGGCGCAGGACGGCTTAACATTCTCTCGGAAGCCCGACGTCCAGGGTTCCAACTGTTTTTAGAAATTATTACTTAGCGGCGGTTTTGTGCCCGGTGGAAGCTCAGTATTGACCAAAGCCCAGACTATCGTGTTGACTGCAGCTGTCAAGTGCTGTAAAGATTAAACGCAGGCGACTCAGATACGTTGTTCGACAAAACCTGAGACTATTGGAGAAGCCAGACGTGGAATTACTGGTTCATCCGCTGTATAGCCCCGGTCTCTTACCTTGCGGTTCAAATTAATTCTTAAAAATAAAACAAAGCCACATGGGAACACGTTTTGTGTACGCTGAGGAAGCAGTGGCTGCGTTTCAAAAAACAGGCAGTCGATTGTCATCGTCCACCCCTAAAGACGAGTGGGCAAAGAGCTCTCCTCAATGATTTCATCAGATGCAGCAATTTGTTGTTGATTGGCACAAATTTAAAAATATACAAATGGACTAAACTTTCATTTTGACTATTTGATTATAGATTGTCGCTAGAAAATGAAATTACGTACCTAACATACAACACAAATCTGTAGTCTCTCTATTCTCTGAAAGCTAAGTGCGAACCAAGTGGTATGTATAGGACATAATTTACTGTTACAGAATCTTGCAGTCATGGTCGAGCTAATGAATTTTTTGAAGAATCGATTTCTTACCAACCTGGTACAGGCTTTTTGGCGTATCAATGTGAAAACTGGGAGAAATTTGACAAAGGCGACTGCAGAGAAAACCCGACGAATATGGGATATCCTGCGTCGACAGAAATTCGAGGAGATTATTTTTTACATACAACAGATGCCCCTAAATATGCTAACACTACTTGATTAGTAAAATAATTAGGTAGGCATAATGCATGGACTGAGGGTAGGTACCGAAGTGTAATAAGTTTTTTATACGCAATAATTAACATATTGTAAAAGAATTCAAAAATATAATAATAATAATGATTTATCTACTTATGACACCACGTAAGCCT
Organism: Eumaeus atala; assembly: GCA_017140195.1. Classification (NCBI taxonomy): domain Eukaryota; kingdom Metazoa; phylum Arthropoda; class Insecta; order Lepidoptera; family Lycaenidae; genus Eumaeus; species Eumaeus atala. The sequence continues at coordinate 717,629 of JAFELO010000593.1, read as the reverse complement.
AGTCCTATGCTTACCACCTTAAGGACTTGTTTTACAGGTACTACACAACGGAAATTTATTTAATTTATTTTTTAATAAAACTACTTTTTCGGATTAAATCGCGGCTTATTAAGTATTTTAAGATCGACGTTTCAGGAGCTTTACAGCGCCACGGGTGGGCTGAGATGACAAATATCCTGATGTCCAAAGTACCCGAACATTTATGTAATTAATAAGTTGTTCCGATTAACGCAAAAAGCGCTTATTATATTATGCAGCTGTGAGGTGTTACGTTTGGATTTTCATTTGATTGTGTTTATAACCGGGTCCCACCCAGAAGGAGGGACCCAGCCATCTTCTCTATTGAAATTTTGATGTTTTTTAATTTCAATAGCCTCACGGATCATCCTGTGACAGAATCTGTGTTCCTCCGCGAGGATTTGTGCTTTATCAAATCTAATGTAAGGACAGAGGCCGACCTCAATTCTATTCACTTTGGCAGCACTATCAATGGACCTGCCTTCCAGATATCTGGAAAGACCCATTCTTTGATACACGCTGTGTACATCAGCATCATTTCTCCGGAAGCCGTCCAGGCGTTCCTGATAATCTTTCGAATGAGGGCAAACGAGAAATCGGAGTCTAGATCATTTCGACGAAGTTCGGGTCATTGCTTCCTTCCTCGTTTTTAATAAGAGTTATCAATCTCTACGTAAATAGAGATGTCGTAATTGAGAAAAATCTATTTTAGGCTCCCCTATAAGCGAATAATGAATATTTACGTCAACATGTCGACCACATAACCGCTTTTACAATTAATAATCGGGACACATGGGCTATTATATACTTTTTATCGTTAACCAGGTCCAGCAGCGGACCGTTTCTAGATCGTGGGTAAATACTCGGCACTCATTAATTATTAAACTTCTTAAGCAAGTGACATTTTCTCAATGCCTTCAATTCCACGGGGCTTAAGCCTAAGAAGCTCGGTTATCAGAATTACTTGTTTTGTTGGCGACGTTATCCCTTATTTTGCGACCTGTGCCACTTGGGACCGAGCAACGGTGCATTGCAGGCGAATTGGCACAGCACGACCGGAGTGGAGGTACCCTTCGCTCACATGTTACCGCTCAAAATACAGTTTCGTGCGGTTTAAGAAGAGTACAACACATCTGCATATACCACATGTTCAGTCGTCTGTAGTCTCCACTGTTTTTTGTGCCCCTATCTATATACTTTATCGATTGATAGCGACATTATCTAGCTTCGTGTAACAATAAGTTTAGTGTGATAATGGTCCCCACCATAGTTCAAACCGGGTCGTGGCGGTGGAGCTTAGTAGCCTGGGGCGAACCAAGGCGAAGCCAATTGAACCGAGGGGGATCTTTGCACCCCTCTTGTAAGAAGAAGGGGCTTAAAGATCAGGAGGAGGAATCGCTCTTCGTACCTCTCTTATAAGAAGAGGGGACCTAAGAGCAACAGGAAGTGGCGCTACTGCCCATGGGGCAAGGGGCGAGGATGGGAACCTCACCCCATTGCACTTATTATTATTTGCCTATTTTATTTATATACTTTATTATTGCCGTCTTAGGTGCCCTGATGATTGGTGTTCCGGGGCAACTCACCAAGGGCGGCATTGATGGCACTCGCGGAGGTTTTTGTGTGTATCCCACGTACCACTGCCGCCCCCACCCCAGGACCGGTGAAGGCGCGTAAATGTGTTTTCCCGAGTCAACAAAAAAAAGAGTGATAATGTTGACCTAAATAATATTTATATAAGTATGTAACTAAAATGTAGCAATTTGTATGAAAACATTTTATTACACTTAAATGTTAACAATTACAAAAATATAACTAAGCCAACAATCATATATGTTTCCTTCTCCAAATCATAATTCTTTGTGTCCCCTGACCCTGTGAAAATAAAGAAGGCAATGTATTAATACCAAATATGTGTACAAGATTGTTCAAATTAAGGAATTATAAGAAATTCCATTCAGTATAAGCGTGTTAGCATCATTATACATCAGTCGGGAAAAGAAGACAAAATGTTTGTATATCATCATTGGAATTTCATGACCACAAAAATTTTATGTTTTTAAATTGTGTCATTTATGTAACACAGTAGTTATTGATGATTGATCGAGACAAAAGAGAGAACTTACTTATATATAAATAAGATTATTACTTATACATAAGTAAGAAAAACGTCCGAAATGATGTCCAATGGACTTTGCTGATGCTTGCTAGACACGCAAGTTACTACTCTCCATTCGTGTAATATCCGTTGTTTCGTTGTAGCTTCTCTCGTAGCATGCTACATTCATATCGAAAATAAATGTGTATGTAAGGATTTGGATCTAAGGAGAGAATTAATAAAATAACATGTTTATTGTAAACGATGAAGTGGCTGAATATTATATTATATCAAATACTGACCTCGCAAGTGTCCCATGTTCTCCTGTCGAAAACTTTGCGGCGCATTTGAAATGATCGAATGAACTCAAGCAATTACTTTACAATAATTCTTTAAATAACAATATTGCAAATGAACAAGTATTTAATACGCAATACTTTCTTTCCATTTCGTTATTTTTAATGAAAAACCTACGTTCATTTCTATGAGAATATGAAATCTGCGCACTACCCCACCCCTTAACGATGCATAAAATTGCATATACATTTATTCGATTGATTAAAATAGCATATATTTACTGCAGTTATGTACAAAACAATGTTATACAGGTCGTGTACAAAATCCTCCGTTATTAGGTTTTATTTTGTACAATGTTATTTATAAGAGATATATTGTAAAATATAGCCAAGTTCCATTAGACGTCAAGCGGCCCCCGCAAACCCCGCGGCTCCTGCAACCAGAAACCATACATAAATATAGCTATTGATAACATTCTAGGGGTGTAGTACCTTTCTGCGTCGAAGAATACCATGTAAAGGAAAGATCTTAACGGACAATAAAATACGCCATATTTAAATTCAAAATTGCAAAAACAATTACTTATTACTTAAGTCTTTACTCGGTATATCTTCCTAATTCAGATTTTTTTTATACGTCATTATGCTTCCGTCGGGAAAAGAAGACAAAATTGAATAAAAATCATCATATAAGAATGGGTCAGAGATGATGATAAAGCTTGTAAAGAATATTTCTCCAATAGATACTTAACCATAAGCTATAGAAGTCCTCCCGAGGCCAGCACGAATAGTTAACGTCTTAGCATCTATAAAAAAAATATACAGGTTTATTGCAGTTATTATAAAAAAAAAATAAAGTTAGTTGCCTTATAGTTTATTTTTATGGACAGAACTTCAGTTATCGTCGGCCTGCTGAACAAGTTCGAAGTCTAATACGGCCTAACTGACGTCCCTATCTACTCTAAAAAGACAATGATATTAAATTTGATATAATTTGTAAACAAACCTCTGAACAATATTTATTTTAGGATGGGTTGTTTTGGAGCAGATTTAGTATATACTTTGGTCGTGTCCTTCCTATCCCATCCGCTAGCTGTGATCTGCTTGTCTACGTTTATTGTATTAATGCCGTGTATTTTATTTACCGTATTACCATCAACTGTCAAATTTCATCACATCAATGGCATATTTGCACTAATGCAATCTAAGACCCTAAATTAATAATGTAAAAAAAAAATTGAAATTCTTACGCGAATTTAGTAATTATAGATTTTATATCTCCAAGCTGTTATTTGAAATTCGATAAACATTGAATTTTTCTTTTCACGAGTTCTTTCATTTCCGACTCCTATCCTACTAATATTATAAATGCGAATGTTGTATATATACTTTGAGCAATAGTAATCAGAGTATCAAACTAAATATTTAATCTGATCAGTAAATCAGATTAAATATTTAGTTTGAATATATATAATTTTTTTTTGTGCAAAAAAATTGTCAAGTAGTACAAATTTTGTAGATGTGACATAACAATAGGTGTATACGGTTAGTAATGTGATAATACGCAAATGAATCGTTCTATTGAAAAAAAATACCACCATTAGTTATTTCTATCCATATTATATTATAATATAAATTTAAATCATATGATTATAATATATATTCAAATCATATGATTATAATGTAAATTTATGTGTCATATATAAAAAGAGTCACTGATAAAATTGGCCATATTCATTCATAAGCCCCGTTGGCCCCCCGCACCCCTGACATTAATATTTGATAAAGCGCAAATCCTTGCTAGAGAACACAGAATACTTCAAAGCAATTCAAAAACTTATGTTCAGTTTTTGATTTCCTTGTGTTTATCATACCTAGAGGCAGCAAAATAGAAATAGCCTCGTAGTCGTTAGCTCGGGTGAAGCCGCGGAGCACAACTGTTTCATAAAACTTTCTGTTAGCGCACCATCACCTTAGCACGTGCATTATCCTGGTAGTGGGCCAGCCAAATATTTATTTATAGTGTTCCCGATTCGTCATGAATTATTTGTTGATGATAATTGGTTTATTTCTTACGTAGGGCCATCATTAGACCCCTAAGTTGGGTCGACTTTCTCAATAGGTTATAATTTAGAACAATATTACATGTAACATCACGTTATATGAAATTTGAATCCCTCGCCGCTCCACAGTTCTTAGGTCCAAGATTGACACAAACCCCCCCAATTCGAACACCTCCTCGCGCTACTTGAAGTAAATCTTTATGATATATTGATATATGGACAATGAATATGCTCACCTTATAACGGCCAGGAAACTTTAGTCTAGCTGTACACAGGTACCTGTAAGTATACAACCAGCGTTAGTGAAATACACGTACAATATAAAACTATATCACTGAAAATAAAAAACTAGGTAGCCGTGTCTAATTGATTTTGTCACCAAAATCTTGTTACTTTTCCATACTATATATTTTATGCTCAATTGTATTTTATCGTTGTTGACTGAAAACTCATTCGATATTTATATTATATTATTTTTAATAGGTATATAATTAATTATTTTCTAATACCCAGTAAATCGGGAGCCAAATAACTTTATAACTTGGGTCTTCTATTATAAAAAGAGATTAAGCTATTGCAGTGTATTCTCTACAAACATAACATTTACACAATTTTATTTAAAATGTTATAAACAACTGTTAAAATGTAAGTTGTAACTTAGATAAGTACGTACCTAATATTCAAGTTGTAACTTAAAACAAGTACGTTATCACAAATATAATAATTTGCAATAAACGTTATTGTACATATGACTATGTTAAATTCAGTATTCAGTGACTCATTTTCATTGTAAATAAGAATAATTCAATTTTACCGAAGTTTCGGAATAATTTGAGTATAATTACAATACGTACAAATTGCTTCAGTTGTATACAGACGCGTTCAAGAAATTTTATGAAAAGAGAAGCACTTGCATATGTTAAAATGTTTTGAAGTCGGTACGTTATTTCAATAACAAATTAAGTTAACCAAGCTCAGGCGTGGTAAACTTACCAAATTCTAAAATATTATATGAATCTTCCTTGGTGACATAAGAAATATGTTGGACATTCTTCGTTCTATAACAATATCAATTTCTTCTTCTCCGGCTTGCTTCGAGAGAACATATATTTCTAAACCATATAAGATAAAATAATCTAAATTCTACCTCATTTTCTCATAATTTCTTCCAATAAAGTGAAACAAAGGGATGAAAAATTCATAGAAGAATAAAAACAATTCGTCATATGAAAGAATATAGTGAAAATAAAAGTACTAGAAATACCAAGGCAAATCTTGAAAAATAATCCAAAACGTTCAGTGACCACAGAGATCATATAAGAGATCTTGCCAAAAGCAAAAAAGACAGGAATCAAATTTGGAACTCAAATGTTTATCATATCGTCCGAACCTGGGTTACAATTTAGATTGACTAAGTGTAATTACACAATGAATCGCATTAAATAAGTAATTACAATAATCATTAGACAAACTAACTGAAAAAACTAGTAAACTAGTAGTAGTAGTAAACTAGTGAAGGTGCTAGGTCGCCCCCCCCCCCCACGGTTCAAGCCGTGGCGGTGAGGCTTAGTAGCCTGGTGTGAACCCAGGCGAAGCCAATTGAACCAAGGGGATCTCTGCACCCCTCTTATAAGAGGGGGCTTAAAGATCAGGAGGAATCGCTCTCGGTACCCCTCTTATAAGACCTAAGAGCTACAAGAGGTGGCGCTTTTACGCACGGAGCAAGAGATGAGGTGGGAACCTCATCCCATTGTACTGTCCCAAAGCGGTGGGGTTGTCCTGTACATACTCAACAATACAATACAATCCTGTGCAACCTCATATGTTGAGGTGGAGTTGGTCCCTTAGGGGGATAAATAGCCGTCGAGGTGCCCTGATGGCACTCGCGATGGTTTTTGTGGGTATTCGGCACTATCTTGTGCCGCGAGTCCCACACACCACTGGACCCCACCCAGGGCCGGAGAAGGCGCGGTAAATGCGTTTCCCCGCGTCAAAATAAAAAAAAAGAAAGGTGCTAGGTCGCCACGCAAAAACGCGAACAAGTTTTTATCTGCAGCAATATTTGTTGAAATTACAAATACCTAGCCATTTCATGATTTGATTAAAGAAAAAAAAATACGAAAAAGACTATGAATATTAACTATGAAAAAAACTATGAATTAATTGGTATTAACTAACGACCTCAAACAATTGTTTCCTATTTTATGCACACAGCAGACAAAACTGTTATAAATATTAATACATACTGTGTTAAGTTTTATTTAAATAAATGTTCAATTTCTTTAAGTTATGATAAATAGTATTATTAAATGTCGCCTATACAGAGCTGTGTAACTTTAGTGAATGTTTTAAATGGGAATGAGAAGTCAAACAAAAGTACCTGTAATTTATTTACCAGCAAAAACAAAGCTGCAGCATACTGTTATAAAGGTAAATACTTCTTCAGTGTGTGAATGATAAAAAAAATTAACTAACATAAAAAATATCGATACTCACATTGTGACTAGTATATCTCATCTCAGCTCCCTACATGAATGTGAGTGGAGGCTGGATTGAATGCAGGTAGGATTGGTTGATACTTGCAACGTTGAACGTGCCATCTTTAAACTCAACTTTCAACTTTTAACTCTATATCAATGGACCCAAAATATTTGGCTATGGATATACAGCTGTTTATAGTGTTCGGCAAGCGGCGAGGACTGCAGAATGAAGATTGGTGGAAATTATTTCTAATCAAGAAAAATTAGTTAACTTCTTCAAAATGAAGACAATAATTGCTCCAAATAATTTACTTGTCCTTTAGCAATACCGATTCATCTTGCTCCAGGGCGAAGGTATTTCAGCCCCATACAAGAGTTAAACGAAGAGACTTTTTAGCAAAATAATAATTGAAGGATCTGATGTAAAATCTGAAACCTAGAGAAGTCAACATTGCAGATGTGTGCTGCTATCATTTTGTCCACCAGACCTGAAGGAGACATTGGGAGAAAGGGCCGCCCCTCGTGCTGACAGTTGGGCACAAGAAGAAACCCCGTGGTATTACGTGGTCATCATCATCATGTGAAAAAGAGAACTTCTCCGGTGCACTGATGTAATTAGGCTCCGGTACAGCAATAGTATTAGATCAGCTCATAATAAAGCGAATGTAGTGTGTGATGAGGTCCTAAGGGGACACATTATAGATAGGACTTGTCGCTGTTGATGTGTTTGATCGTCGTCGCAAGGGACGAGGATAAATATTTTATATTTTAGCTCAAGATAATCCTTAACGTAAGGTGGAAGTTCCCTGCACTTATGTTTAGAGGAATTGGTGTGATTAAAAACTCTCTCCAAGTACTATTCAGACTTTCGTTAGTGTTAGTTACAGAATGTTGCTAGTCTATGAATATTGAAAAAGCATGCGCTTGCAGCAAAATCAAGGGCCTCTTTAGAATTTCAATTACGTGTGAAATCGCGCATCTTGTAAATTTTTATAGTCAATGGATACCATTCACAAAAGGATTTTTTTTGCTATGCATAAACTGTAATATTCTTACATTCCTCGCTGTATACAAATTTATCACTCTTAACAAACACATGAGGTTTATTCAACCTCACGTGTTTGTTAAGAGTGATAAATTAAAGTTTATTAGCTTGGCAGACCTGATTTAAGTTATCGTAATCCACATTATAACCACATGTCGTGGGTACATGAACCAGATTCTGTCCATTTTCTAACGTGATTGTTGATTGTTAATCACACTGTGCTGTTTATAAACATTTAAACTACATTTGTAGTTTACACATCCTAAGATGTACAATTTACTATTTGCGTTCAAATCAGTCTCCCTCTTATTACTTGTATACTTGCCTGGGGACACGTTGCTCTTATACAGGCAACTCAAGTCCTCAACCCGCACGCCGTCTAGACAGTATCGAGCAATTCACTGTTACGTTAAAATTGTAGCAGCAACTGCTAGGTACCACCACACTCCAGTACTCGATTAGTGTTGCAGGGCACTTATTGCTTCATAGTATCTATAAAGCAGATCTTCATAGAAAGATATGATTTGGAGATGCATGCGATACAAAATCGTATGGTGTTGTTTAACACTGCCATGTTAGTAATGTGTCCTCAGCAATGATAATGGTACAGTGTATCAGTCATCTATAGTTATTTAATTAGCACACTAGTGCATTTAGTGAGTACAATCAGTCCGTATTGTACCCAACAGGTATAGACACCAGGAGTCTAAAATGCATTTAATAGTTTAAAAAAATTCCACCGTCAGATCAAGTCAATGGTGCCATAATATTGTGTTATCATCTGATCTACATATAATTGTCCAGTTCCATGATAACACAACAGCTACATTTTATTATAGGCACCTTAGCTTGTTACAACACAGACATTTATCCGATGGAGCTGTGTTGTTGTAACAACACAGCTCCATCGGATAAATGTTACACAATAGCTGCTACATTTTATAAGAAATGATGAGTTGCAAAAGAGACATTTTAGATTAATACTTCATTACTATTATTATTAGATTAGACTTCATTATTATTAGTTACACTACATCAAAAATGTATATATTTTTGATGTAGTTTTATATGATGTAGGAGACCGTATAGGTATCAGTATCAAGCTTACACTTCTTTATCTTATATTTGTGTCGCAGTCGGATTGTCAAAATCCGTGTTTTATTACAAGCCATTTTCAGAACGAGGACAAATTTGCTTTGTAGCGTCGTCCCAACGATAGGCCGGACTGAATATTGAGTGGTAAAATCGAAACAACTATTGAAGCGGTACGCAAAGGGAGGACACAAGAAGAAACTTTTACACTTGAGCAACACTTCAACAAACAAAATGACCGTGTGTATGCTCAAAGCTCTAAGAAAGCTTCCCAATTAGTCGACAGACTGCAACTTAGTCATGATCCGACGTCGGCGATGGTTGGGTGGGGCGTTAGCTATGAAGGAGTGACAGCCATATTTTTGTGAGAAAGGTATCAAACATCAGCACAAGTGCATCAAGATACCAATCTTGAGAAGGTAGTTAAGCCTCTTAATACCACCATGTTCAATAACCAAGTATGGTTCTTCCAGCAACAATATCAAGCTTGGTAACAATCATAGTTTGGTTAGAAGCGAACGTCTCGGACTTCATCAGTGCTGAAGACTGGCCGTCGTCTTGTCCCCCTATCTTAATCCGCTGATTTATGATCAGTTTTATAGAGTACAACTTGCTCTAAGCGCCATGAATATTTGAAGTCCCAAAAACAATCCATACGATTGGCAGTGGAGAAATTCCCCATGCGTGCTTCTATTGATAACTGGCCTCAGCGTTTGAAGGACTGTCTTGCCGCCAATGGAGACCACTTCGAATAAGCTTTTAACATTTTCAAATGTTTTACATTTGCGTGTTAAACTGACACAGTGTAAAATAATTATTTTCCTTGTTACTATATTTATGGCAAGACTAAGGTATACCCTGGGGTTTTTTGTCTTTACTTTGTTTGTATCGAATTGACTATGCCAAAACTTAGGAAGGTTCCGGGAAACGTCCCCCAAAAGCCATTTGTAGTGTGATCGATTTTCTCAAAAGCTACTAAGTTTAAAGCTAAAGGATTTCCATGCAGTTTTGACCCTTGAATAGAGCTGTTCCCGATAAGCTCATAAGGGCAAATTATCCTTCTGTCGACCAGGGGCGAAGTCTTGGAGCGTTACTACTGTTATGATAATACAGAAAAAATTGAATCTAAGCAAGTCATGAAATGTTAATACGTACAACTCAATACAAGTAGTATTCTTTAACATTTAACATTTATTTTACTTATCCTGAGGTTCTGGTTTTGTGTATTTTGAACTTTTGAATTATAATATTTAGATGAAACAAATGCATATTTTAATAAAGAATAATTCCAAATTCGTAACAGAAATGACATTTTAAGAAAATCTTATCATCAATACCAAACATCACTATAATTAAATCATAGATGAACATTGCTACAGTTCTAATACAAGAAAACGTGTGTAAGACTACAAAATATTTTACGACATACGTACATGCCAGTACTAAAACTAAAAATATGAAGTGTGTATGTATGTGAATGTTTTGTATATCAAATTGACTATACACATGTTAGCTGGATGTTAAAAACAGCAATATCATCAATACGACTTAAATTTACACACGGACTGTTTAGTTTGTGTCATATGTACTCCAATAAAATTTAGAGATACATAGCTAAAAATCAATTGAGACTGCACACGACAATCTTATGCAATGCTTAACGCATTGAAGCGAATCGCATTATCAGCGGCAAAACAGAAAATGAACCACTATCCAAGCCGGCACAGTGCGTGTCGGACTGTTGCACTTGGGTTGGGTTTTTGGTTATTGTACCTCTTAAGGGTGAAGAAATAGAGGGTTAACATTTCGTATAGCAGTTTGAAAGTCCTCAATTATTGAAGTTCAAGCTTCTAAGCATGAAACTGTGTCTTCAGGTTCTGATTACAAACAAATGAATACGTATCAGCATCATTAGAATTTTTACTCCTAGGAATAGATGCGACGTCTCTGACACGCGGCTCAAACTGGAAGGGCGCTGCTGTTTAAATATAAACGCACCACGCAATTGCTTAATTACTGTAAGTCGTTTCACATATTACTTGTCATAGTGGTTTTTACAATAATCTTACAGCAGTTGACCAATCAATCATAATATTCTATCTTGAGATGACAACATAGAACAGCGATGACCAAAATCAAATTATGCAAATGCCGATTTAATAATGGTATTCTTAATTAAAAAAAATTAAACTACAGTTGCATAATGTGATAAACCTGAAAAAAAGAAAGATTTATTTGAACACTTATTATTCATTGTCTACTGGGCCCCAAGGTTGCTGGTTTCAGAAGCAGCTTCCTCTCGTTTTTATTGGCACACAATTATTATCACAATAATTGTTATCTGCTTGTACCGTATATGGACGAAACCCCTAAACAGTTTTTTGCTGCGACCTTTTAACTGGAGTCAATTTTAAAATAAATATTTATTCTAAGGGATTTGACACTTTTGGATCACAAAAACACAAATTTGTGGATTGTTTTTTCAAGTAGGATATGCTATGTTGAAAACTTTTAAAATACGTGGTTCGCAAACATGCTTTCAACGCATACTAATAAAATATTTTTAAGGTTAAAAGCAAGTGTATTTTTAAGTTAGTTATTATTCCAAAATACAACGTTTTAAAAATTCGTTGTGATAATGGTTGTAATCGTACTATGGAACATTCAAAAAGGATTACATCCTAATTTCTGATCATTTTTAACAGCATTCCATTCATTGGGAAGAAGGTTGGGGAAACACTTAGTAAACTATTTATTTCAACCTCCACGTACAAGTGCCCAGTCACTAACTAAACTTCATTTAAGCATAAGTAACAACGCTATCATATTTTCTTCATTTATCAATTGATATATACTACTCAAAACAAAACAAGGGCCACTATGATTTTTTTATGTATCATAAAAATAATAAAGACATTAACATGTAAAAGTACAAATTAATATTATTTATTATAATATGGGCTAACAATTGCTTAAAATAATGATCATGAATTGTTTTATTTTATGTTCATAATAAAATGATCCAATTTTGAATGAAAAACATGAACAAAAGAAATCACCGGAAAAAGACAAACTACTGTTCTTGTCACTTTTGTTTCTCCTTTTTAATAACGAGTATGTCCTCCTCTCTTAGCAATACACTCCAGAAGCCTATTTATGCATACTCTGGATTAAATTCCTCACGTTTTCATCTGGAATCTCCTCTCAAGCATCTATTAAGTGTCAATCAGCTGCTGTTGGTTGTAGACCCCTTGCTCATTCCCTCTAACTCTTCGTTTCAATTGGTATCACAATTGCTCAATCGGATTTAAACGGACTGTTAGCTGGGCATGGTAATGCCTCAACATGAGACCATTCCAAGACAGTTTGGGTTGATCGAGCTGTGTGTGCACGGGCAGTATCTTGAATCAGAAAATCCAGGTCCCACCCGCTGTGCAAATGATATGTTGAGGCCTGATGACGTCCTCGATGTAACGATCTGCAGTTGCGGTACCCGAATTTAAAATGGTAGGTTTTACCTTGTAAAGTAATCCCACCCCAAACCATTACGTTGGGCCCACCGAAACGGTCAACTTCGTGAATGCAGGACTCCGAAAACCGCTCGCCGCGTCGTCTCCACACTCTAACACGCCGATCATCATTAAGAAATTTTACTTTGCACTCGTCTGTAAAAAGCATCTGGCCCCACTGATTAATCTCCCAATTCAAATACTGACGGGAGAATCTTAATCGGTTTGCACGTTGAACCCAGCTCAGAGGAATTCTAACAACTCGTCGTCTTGACGTTTGCTGGTCTTTGTGTAATCGATTACATATAGTTTGATCACTGACACGGGTACCCGTTGTCAGCCGGAGGTGGTGTTTAACTTACGGGACGTTACTGTACGATCACGACGAGCACTTAGTTGGATGTACCGATCCTCATTAGCCGTTGTTATGCGAACTCTACCTGAACCAGGTCTCATGGCAACACTGCCAGTGCCACTTGTAAGCGATTCCATACATTTTGGACAGCTCTTCGAGAAAAACTAGACTGTAAATCCATATAACGCTGAGAACGTCCTTCTTGAATCATAGTTGTGGCTCTGGTTGCTGTAATTGTATCCATGTGCCTTCGTGCTGGTGGCATGATTAACGGGAGATGATCAATAAATCAATTAAAATTGAAAAAGTAATACTTTTTTCCTAAAAGAACCGAAACAAGTTAAGAAGACAATCAAAGAAAAACATAAGAATAACATCCGATTATTTTTTCTTAAAATGATGGTCAATACTTTCAAATTAGGAACATGAACACAAAATAAAAAAGGCATAAAAGAGATCAAACACCAAAGAGTTCGTAATATGAATATATTGCTACTTATCATTTACTTTCAGTTTACTAAGTTGCAGTTAAATGTAAATAAAGCCTTATTTTGGCCCTTATTTTGTTTTGAGTAGTATATATACCGATGGTCAAATTTTCTCAGAAAATGTATGTTTCTTGCAATTTATTTGTAAACCACCACACCTTAAGTACAATATTGATGTTGCTGCATTAAGGAGTCAAATTTGAAAAAGTATTTCAAAAGGAACCTTAGTGTGCAAATTTTAAAAAATATTGCTAAAATTAAAATCTGTAAATGAATAGTGAATTATTTAACATGATTTTAGCTTTTATATTACTGCCCGGTAACATGGTACCACTATTCCCATTGTCTAGAGTATATACATACCGGAACGAAACCATAAGAGATGACAGGAATATACTACACAACAATTAATCAAATACACTATTTAATTACTGTAATTTATTTTATTATTATTATTGTATGAGTGAACAAACAAGGGCCTTTTTATGACTATCGACCCATATATACATATACATCAACATAATCGTTGTGTAGTTGTTGCACTCCTTCTTCCTCACCTCACCCATGGGACACTGGATGTTCATAAACCCAACGAAAAGCAACAGCATGGCTGTTATATCAGGGCGTCGGTCGTGTGTCCGAGAGGTACCTCCACGGTCTTGCCTGCCAATTTTCAATGGCTGCAATACCGCAGGGCATTACTTCTTACTGAAGTGTCCGAGAATGAAGGTATAGTCTAATAAGAGGTAGTTCCATACTGCATGTTACTGCATCTACTAAATGTTAATTTTTCTGAATAACCCTTTCTTGTAAGCAATACTTTTAAATACTACTATGGCTATGGAAAATCATATTAAAATATTGTTTACTTCCCATAACAAACTGTGGTGCAAAAATTAGTCTTAATACTATAAATCTCACCTTATAACACAATCAGAATTAAATAAAAAATTCAGCATTAGCGGCAATTTCGAGCAAGCTAATTTGATATCCTTGAGCCTTTCACCTACCCCCTCCTCAAAGGCCCGTTCTTCAAGGCGATCATGAACCGCACGAAAAGTGACAATATTGTCATCAGTTCACGGTACTATGTGAGTACTTCGCCGGTATTGGCGGCGCAAAATACCTCTGCAATGTAACAACTGTAATATCTGTTACAAAAAAACTCCTCCGCACATGCGATTATCAAAAGCACAACATCTCAACTTTACCCACTTGAATCGAATTCCGCTTAAATTATGTCAAGCCTGGTCAGGTGGCAGTCCAAGGCGAACACAGACATCTTAGGCAAAGTCAATTGAAAGCCCAAGAGGGCTGCTTTTTGGACCTGTTGTAAGGGTCAGGGTGAGGATTATGCGTAGGGGCCAAGGTGCGAGGATGGTTAACCTCTCCCCTTTGCACTGTCCCAAGTTGGTAAGTTAGTTGTGTTGCACGGGACAACCCTTCTGGAAGTGGCGTTGTTCTGGCGTCCTTCTCTGGTGCTGTTCAGGTTCCACGATGATTCCTCATCACCAAGGCGGCGCTGGTGTTACTCGCGGTGATTTTTGTGGGCACTAATTATGTGCCGCGAATTACACACGCCACCCGACCGCACTAAGGCCGGAAACGGTGCGTTATTTTGAGTTTGTATGTTATATACGCCGAGAGCGATACACAAAATGTCTACATCCACTTGTTAATTTATATATATTTCCATTTTATGGACGGCCGCTTCTATAGGACTTGTTCTGTACAAGTAATCTAATTATTGTGGATGATACACTTTAATGCCACGCACATTGGTCTACCAGCGTAGATACGAGGGGCGATTGATAAGTACCCGAAACGACAAGGAAAAACTTCAATAATCTATTTAATACAATTTAATTTTTCAACGTAGTTTCCTTCTACCTCAATGCATTTAGTCCAGCGCTTCTCCAATGCCGTTACACCAGTTTAATAAAATGCTTCCTCTAACCCCTCAAAATACTCGTCTACGGCGACAGTGACTTCATCATTTGATGAAAATCTTCGTCCACCTAACAATTTCTTGAGATTCGAGAAGTGGAAGACGCACGGGGCCAGAACTGGGGAATAGCGGCATGCGGTAATAGCTCGAACCGCAACTCATGGAGTTTGGCAACTGCAACCCTTGACGAGTGCACAGGTGCGTTGTCGTGGTGGAATAAAACATTATTTTCGGCTAAATGATTCTTTCGGATTTCATCACAATTTTTTTTGCAGTAAGCTTGCATAATACTCTCAATTTATAACAATAATTCCTCCAGCATCCCAAAAAACAGTCGCTTTCATCGCTTTGCCGGCCGACAAAACCGTTTTTGCTTTCACACTTGGATTGTATATCTCAGTCCACTGCTTGGATTGTACTTTTGTTTCAGAAGTATAATTTTGTATCCATGTTTTATCTACTGTCACACAACGCCGCAAAAACTCGTTAGTATCACGCTTCAATAGCACCAAAGACTCCGACGAATCATCCACTCGACGTTACTTTTTTTGGTTGATAACAGTGAGCAAAAGCGGCACCCATCACGCGCATTGCTTTTTCATTCGCATATGTTGGTGTAAACTGTTAAAAACGCATTCAGTGCAAATGCTTACCATCTCTGCTATCTGCGGCAACTTTAAGCGCCGATCATTCAAAACGATTTTTTAAATCTTTTTGTCATATACGGATTCGTGACTTCATTGGGACGGCCAGACCTGTTGGCGTCTTCGCAGCTGTCTCCCAAGTTTAAAATCAGTTAGCCAGGTGTGAATTGTACACAATGCAGGAGCAGTATTATGTAAAACACTGTCTAGCTCGACTTTAATCTGGGTTTTTTCACTTTTAATACGTAAAATTTTATCACCGCACGAATTTCGTTTCTTTCCATTGTTGAGAAAATTCACGGCAGAGAGAGTTCTAGGTCCCCCCCTCGCACAAATTCTGTCAGTTTGAATAAATTCAAATTTGGCGTTCTATTTTCGTAAAGATGGTTCTTAAGAATATTATGTAATAAATTTTGTTTGCCTAACTTTTTTTTAAGTTCGTCGTTGCGGCCAGTTATCAATCAGCCCTCGTACTACATGTGAAAGAAATTACGAATTGTAGTGCACAAGTGGTTACTTCCCTTATGGTAAAAATCCCTTCATAGCATAATCCCCCAATCGAAAAGTTTTCCCTAATTGCAAAATGCCCCATATTACAAAATAGGGGGCATTTTGTAATAAGGGAACATTACAAAATGTCCCCTCCTCGCGAAATGCCCATTTCGCACAATAATTTCTCATTCTAATTTATACAATAAACGATACTTTAAATGTCTCTTCTATTTATATAGCCGAGAGAAATAACGTTCCTTCTTTTCCAGTAAGATAAATTTATACTAACATTCATCTAAATTAGAATGAGATTTATTAATTACTACGAGGAACATGTGATCGTGTTGTGCAGTTGCTTTGGTGAACAGCCCGAAATATGTCTACACAGTGGATCTTGACAGATTACAGAATGTCTCGCCACCTAAGCGATGATGTAAATATAATTTTCTCATTGTATAAAATAAATCCAGTATTATGTTTAGAAAAGAACAACCAGTGGCCTACATTCTAAAACTATAACACCCTGGTAGTTTGTAATGTAAAAAAACTACTGAGAAAAAATATTTGCTAAATGAATAAAAATTTTAGTAAATGAAAATTTTGAAAGCCAATCTTCCCACCAGGTGAATTATTTTTGCGATAGGGACATTATTCGGTGAAAGAGACATTCTAATTGAAGAGACATTCTGCGGAAAGAACATGCGAAAGGGTTATTCTGCTGTGTGGACAGTCTGCGAAAAAGGCAATTGTAAACAACAATTAATGTAAAGTTGTACGGACTCGACAATCACGCGATACTTCATCGCTCATTCATAAATCGCATTCTCTCGCGGAGTGGTTGTGAAGCTTTGTGAAGCTGTTGCGGTTCGGTGGTAAATTTACATTGTAACCGATCCGACGTGACCCAGATGGATGGATGATGCTTTAGTAATTGGGGGCTACATGCGTTACTCTGCTGTTGCTAAGATTTGTCACTAATTGTAATGATTACTACTAGTAGGCAGCATTCTGGATTGACTCCATCGATAGCCAAGGAACTATGTGCCAACTGTGAAACTTAAAACAGGTCAAATGTTACAATGTATATCTTTATCAACAGGCGTTTGTTTCCTTGTACGACGCTGCTAAACGAGCGTGAGTGATAAAATTATTCGCCACCAACGTCACAAGACACTGCTGTTAGATTGAAGAGTAACCATCGGTGGCGTTGTTTCGGCTTTACCGGCTTCTCGCTTATACCGAAATACTTCATACGTAAACAAGACAAGCAAATATATACATGGCACGAGTATTGTAAGGTTAAGAACGTAAATACAAATATTGAATTATTATTGAAGTATTTTATTTTTCTATAATATAATTATGAAGACAATACAATGTGATTTCACACTCAAAATATTTCCTAAGAATTCGCATCTCTTTCCACGCCAATTACACTAATTTATAATCGCACGAACATTTACAGACTATCTCGCACTTCGCTCATCTACTTGTATGAGGGATACAAAACATTAAAGGAGCAGATTTGCCGAATATATGGATGTTGAAAATAGAGCAAAAAAATAGTTTAATAAGTTAAAATGAGTCACAATAACGTCTATACACGTCATTGTTCGGCAGTTTTTAGTCACACAACGATGATTTGTGAACTGCAGGCTCACTTAGTGTGTAGTAAATATTATGGATATATGATATCTAGCATTCTATTCTAGCCGTTTTTGAGGAAGTGCGTTATTTCTACTTTACGAAGTCAATAGAATTACGAGTTACTTTATAACTATCTTAAACTTATGTTAATTTTCAATATAATCAAAGTGCTTAATATGCTAAATTATATGCAACAATATGAAAAAAGATATTGAAATGAAATTTATGCACGAACATAAATTATAGTACCGTACTGACCGGTTCATAGCCGGCCTAATACGTCTTCGAAGAGTCTAATAATACAATATATTTACTTTTACTCCTATGTCTGCTTGTTAAGATTCCCTATGACAAAGCCTAACATAACTTTGTTTTTTATTTTTTTATATAAGAATTTTACGTGGTATAACTCGACCTTACCGAAATATATGGTCGAATATGTTATAAAATTGTACATATGACACGAGTTAATAAATTTCCATCCGATGTCTAGAGAAACTAAACAATATTAAATTATTTAAAAAACTTACATCTACATATTTTTATAAATATTGTATTTTTTGTGAAACTAAATTCTACTTAAATCGTTGAGATGGGTTTAGAGAACGTCGCTAAGATATCACTCCTTTTGGAAACGAGTTAAATGTATTCCAAATTATCGCACCTAAGCTGTTTTAGATAGTGTTAGACATTGTAGTTTATTGTCAAATCAAATTCCCAGCACACTGTCATAGCGAAAGTGTGCTTTATAACAAATAGTAACTATTGGAAAAAAACTATTAATATTTTTTTCTGTAACCCATGTATACTGAGGATACCTAAATTTGTAAATAGTCTCTCATCCCACTCTCTTGATTTAGTCATAGTACCTACTAAAATCAATTCAAGAGTTACTCATTAAATACACAAGATTTTTTACAGTTTAGATTTCATAAATTGGAATACGACACTCAACTCCATCCTAGCGAAGTGGCATCCCGACAGCCGCAAACGTAGCTTCATTTACTTGTACTGTTGGTCTTAATTTGGTATATACTCGTTTCAAATTATGTCAGTGTATCTCTAATACTAACGCCTCTGTGGCCTACTTCAAATACGGTTTACAAAATGTCCAATGTAATAAGTTGACTCGGGCTGCCGCGTCCGATATCTGATCCTAATCAAATACTATTTGCGACTGGGAGAGCTGTTTCAAGTTTGCACGTAATCCGTCCTAGTAACGTGGCAGTCACCGACGTTTAAAAGCGCCGACGTTTGTTAGGAAAATCATCCATTTGTCGCGAGGAATCCCAACCGCGGTTCTGCGGCATGTCGTCATACCCTCCGTGTTGCATGTCGTACTGGTCCCTGTAGCCTCCATCCTAGAGTGAGCAATCATAAAACGGTCCAATAGTTTTCCTTGGTTTACGGTGTGTCTTATGTTACAATACGTTACATACACAATAAAACTATAGGCCGCGTGTCTCAGTTCTACTTCTTCAAGTTTCAGAACCGGATATATCCTGTGTTGGTGCGTTTGGTAAGCAGGTCAACGAAGAAAAGTTTATGAGATTTGATGTAAACGTAGAAAATGTAATTAATACACATTCAAAGCATTACCTTTGTTTATAATATTGATGGCTATAAGGCGACTAATAATAGTCTCGTAGGTGAAAACATCACTGTCTGGCTACTTTAAATAAGGAAATGAATGAGGTTTCAGCATTAAGTAGAACCTATTTTTTATACATGAGGTATAGAGTCGGTGAAGCAAACATTTGAAAATGATATCCAACTACAACCTTCCACCTCTTTGGCGATTCAGAAATCAAGAATTTAAATCAATATATTTCACTGCTACGTATGCATAGTTTCCTATTGCTCCAAAGTGAATTGTGAACACAAAAAACGTACAAAAAATCCGTGGAGAAAATGAAATAGAACCACGCAGGGCATACAAAACCAAATAGGTAACTATCATATAAGTCGGGAGAATTACACCACCACTGCGCGTAACACACGTATTATAATCATTAGTTAATTATATAGTATCAACAATATTCGTAGTTTCCAAACAGAATGTGTTTGGTAATGTGCACTAAAAACCCCAAAATACAAATTGTACGTACATCTCAGATATTTTTCGTTCACACATTTTCAGTCGACCGGCTGAGCGACCAGGTACAGGTAAAGATATTTAATATGCGAGAGTAAAATGTGGAAGCGAAGAGACGATTAACATATTGGGTAGCCTTTCCATATAATATAATTATATTCATGTTCTGTGTCGCAATGCTCAAAATTAAGTCAGTCAAGACAAGACCTCATATCCATTTATAGTCATTGGTTACTGATTAAATTCTTAGTTCCTTTAACAATATTTTAGTTATGTATGTTGTAATTCGATATTTCAATTATATATAACTTCTCTGCGCACCCACCCCGCTAACCCTCGATTTCGAGAAAATATCAGAATGAAAAGATCAAATACACTTTATATAACAGCGATTCTCAGAGCTACCGCATTACTCACGACGTTAGCGTGTCTAGCCAGTGCTTCCTCGCGCACTGATAGAGGTTATTTGTCACATTTTTTTTATCCTTTTACGTTAAAATCTAATAATATTTTTATCAAGAAAACAGCTTTTTAATATGTTCTTTATTCTCTTTTCATTTGCCTCTTTACATAAACTTAAAACTCAGGCACCGCGCACAGCCTGCGCGATATCAGTTAAGGATTTTCTAAAAAAAAAAAAACACTACAAAGCTTATTCCGCAGTTCGCAATTTTTTGTTTTTTATTACATGAGAACTCTTTACAAGTGCCACCGTTCAGCGTTAAAGTGCGACAGAAATACCTATGGGGGATCCCGTATGTTTTTCGGAGGAGCTCAATGACTACACAAATCCTCTTCGGCTTCCCCCTACTACAAGTACGTGTGATTTTTAAATGTCGTATCCTACACCGTGTAGTGTACGACGGACGACGCCGTCGAACATGTGAGCAATGTGCGTGCAATAACTCACAAGAACACACTACGTCGACACAACACCGCGCGTACTGCCCGAAGCTAAATTATTCTTGTAACTTTATTATTTATTGTAATACCGCATTTTTTTAACGATTCATTTTGAATATTGTTATATTTAATTTTAAAAAAAACTTCCTACACATTGTGTTTAATATAATTTCATGTCGAATGCTCGAATTAACCCATATATTAATTATCATTCATCTTCTCAACATAGTATCCAGTCCCGATGCATTGATTTGGGTATAAGTAGACTGATACATGTAAATAAAAAATCTGCAATGAGCGAGCGGACGAGGGGCACTTCGTAAAATATTTTGAAATATCATGACAAATGATTTTAAAAGCATTGCTTCAGCCTAAAACTAAGTTTGTGCCGACGCGTGGCGGACAATACCTCGGTTTAAGTGATGACTACTATACCTTAAGCCCAATCCATTGTTAATATAGCTATTCATCAAATACTCATAAACTTTTTCTAGTGCGCTTTTACTCAAACTACCAAACCGATTTTTTAAAACAAGGCTTAAGTAATGTTAATAACATTGAAGTTATTTTAAACAAGTCTAAATCATCAGGATTAGCAGAATATGGCAGCAACGTCAACAAAATAAGTACTAATTTGTAATCAGAAACATTTTCAACCATAAAATAATTATTTAATCAGCATTAAACAAATAATGTATAATACTATAAAGCATACTCAATAATATGGATAGGAAAACCAATTTTAAGCTCGGTTGAGACTGTTTTGTTGTGTCAGGTGTGCTTTTATGAAAGCTAGTCAAAGTAATGGCATGGCATATATATATATATATGCTGTGCCAAGACAGGAAATAGACAACAAACATAGATCATACATATTAAGTTCTGCAATCCATTTCAATCATGCTGTCTCCAGAGCAAACGCACTGGCAACAATCTTCTTATTACTTTCCAAATCAAATAAGATATGGTTGTTTGAGAAAGAAAAAATAATAATGTGCTATTCTCTAACACGATTGGATTTTCAGTTAAAAATATGTTTCAGCAAAAGTTTATTGTGTACGTTGCCTTCTGAGAAAAAAACTAATACTTCTTTGTAAATTTTAGACATTAATTATAGTAGTAAAAGTCCTTATCTTAGGCCTTCAAGTTGATATGGCGTTGAAATGTGTTCCGGTTTTTTCAATTACTATCAAATAAAAAAACCAGACAGCACACATTGTTTGCAAGACAATTGAATAAAATATCAACTTACTAAATAATATGTGTATAAACACATTTGCTAAGCTTAAGCTAATTATAAAATTAGCTTAGTGTATTTTTTGCATAATATAGATTTTCTTGTAGATGCAAAGTTTTATGAAGCTAAATGTATATTTTATCCTTTTGGAAAAACAAGTAATACAAATAGTGATCCTGTCAAATAACTTGCATATTAAACACAAAAGTACTTACCATTGGCTGTTGGTCGAACATTCCCTGCTCCTGACGATCCAACATCGAGTTCAGGCGTTGTGCCTGCAACAAATCAATCTAACATTTTATAAATGCTTCAGATGACAACAAAGATTTGATTCAGTGTTTACACTGCTTCAAATCTAACTAAATGAAAAATACTCGGAAAGGTGACTAATCAGATCTGTATAGGCATTATTAACAGCAGACTATTTCGTATATCTGCTGAGAAAGGTTACTCCCTATTAGGTTTCTACACTTCAGCCGTAGTCGACATTCGGACGGGAACACTGTACCTGCACGAACAGCGTGTTCTCCTGCTGGCGGCGGCGCAGCTCGTCGTCCTGCAGGCGCATGCGCTGCGACAGCTCCTCCTCCTGGCGCAGCAGCTGCAGGCGCTCCGACTCGCGCCGCTCCTCCGCCGCGCGCTCTGCCATCTCCCAGCTGCGCTTCTGTCGCTCGCGGTCCTCCTCGCGCTGGCGCAGTTGCTCGCGGAGCAGCTCCGTCTCGTGCTCGTACCTGGAGCGAGCCCATGTGGTGAGTCATGTGGTACCACTTGCATCGCTCAGTGAGGGTAGGTAGTCGGCGCCCTCATTAAGACGAATATTAACTTTCACTACTTATATTAATTAGCAAATGATAATTTGTGAGAATATTAGCAAATCTTTTAGCTTATCATGGTTTTTGAAATAGAACTATCAAAACTTTATAAAAGTGATTGTTAATTCGACATAATGTGCACATTTATATTTGTCGAAAACAGGATTCGCAACATTTAATAAAAAAAAGTATTTTTTTATTTTTTGGACATACATATTATGTGGTGTTTTTCATTATAATTATTTTAACATGACTATATGATATGACAAGAGACAAATGTAACTAAAGTACAGTGTTACCTGCTGTACTTTAGTTAAAAACACATACTTAGCAAACTGCATTTGTGCTTCTAACTTTTCCTCTTCTGAGGCTAGCTCTTTTTTAAGAGCATCTTCTTTTTGGCGGTGTAGCTCGTGCAACTGCTTCCATCTCGTGCCATATTCATGTTCAAAGCTGCCAGCTTCAGCAAAACGAGGACCAACCTAAATTATACGAAGATTTAATAAATTATTGCCATAAAACATGGTTAAATAAAAATAAATTATTCTCAAACTTTTTTGCATACCTCTCTGGCTCTTATAAATTCGGGATGCTTTTTGGGCAAATTCTTTTCAGGATAGCCATCAAACTCATCAGGTTCTTCCAAATTTTCTACAATAACTGGACGTAAAGACCTAAAACATATGTATATATCTGTATTACTGGGCTGGGGTTATTTTTAAAATTGCAACTAATGATTCAAAGAAACAGTAAAGAAATTACTGACATGTATAATCATATTAGGAACTTAACAAGATCACAAGACATAAAATTGAACAATTTAAATTAAAACTTACGTGGTGAGGAAAAAGCACTTTTCTGTACAGTTACGGATTGCTGCCAAAGCACTTGGTTTTCTCGCAAATTCCACTATGCCTTCTCCTAATGGTTTTCCTCTCTCATCGACCCTAACAAATGCCCTCTCTATCTTTCCGAATATCTCAAATGAACGATACAACAATTCATTGGACACAAATGGAGGTAAATTTTTGATGTGGATTGCACTATTGTGTGGAGCAAATCTAACTCTCAAGTTACGTCCATTTCTCATTTTACCATCCAACTCACGTTTTGCTTTCTCAGCATTGACTCTATAATCCTGTAAAAATAAAATTAATTAGCCATATATTGACATCCTGACATATATAATAAATAAACTTCAATTGTGAGGAACGAACCATTTTTATAAAGCCGAAGTTCTTCTCCTTATTCAAGAATAGTTCAGCAGATTCTCCAAATTGGTTAAACAGAGTGAGAATTTCTTCTTCCGTAACATCATTAGTAAGATTACCGATGTACAAACGACTGCGACCATTGAATTTTGTTTCAGTTTGTTCAATTGCAGGCAGGTCTAGCAGAGGTCCAGTCAGTTCTTTTAGCTTGTTAGCCAACATGTGTTCCTGTAGCATAAAATTGACAAATTATTTCCACAACTTCAGTAGGTATTTATTAAGGATGATAGTTTCATTTACCTCTCTTTGTGGTTGCTTCATCCCATCCATATAGGGTCCTCCACGATTGTTGTGCTGCCGTTGCTGATTACGAACTGGTCCCTGCCCTTGTTTGTTATTTTGACCAGGATTATTCCTGGGTCCAAAGTTACCGCCTTGTTTATTTCCCCCTTGGCTCCAAGTTCCACCACCTTGCTTATTTGGACCACCAAAGCCACCATTCATATTCTGCATTAACAGAAAATAATGTCTACTAAAAGTTATACAAACCAACAAGTCTATGAAAGTATTACTCGTTATGTAGAATTTAAAAATATAAAACTCATCGTATCATATTATTAACTATTTTATTTTGTAAAAAGGATAATTTAAGTTTTTTGTTACAAAGAAAAATTTTGTTAAAAAGAAAATTGTTGAAAATTCAAGACTAGAAATATTACCTTTTGATAAGACCCCTGCATATTTTGATTTTGCTGTCTGTCATTCCCAAATGATTTATCAACCTGATCTTGTGAGTTAGCCTGAGAGTTATTGCCAGAATTTTGCTGCGGTTTTTGTTGATGCTGCTGCTGTTGTTGTGGTGGTTTCTGCTGTTGTGATGGTTTTTGTTGCTGTGGCTGACTTTGCTGTTGTGCAGCTTGTTGCTGTGGCTTTTGCTGCAGAGGTTGTTGCCCTTTTGGCTGTTGAGACGGCTGCTGTTGTGGTGTTTGTGGCTTTGGTGATTGTTGCTGCATCGGCTTCTGTTGTTGCTGCATGGGCTTTTGTTGCACCGGGCTCTCTTTTTCCTTCTGTTGATTTTGCACTGGTGATTGTTGAGGTGGTTTATCATTTTGTTGTCCTTGGTTCACGGGCTGTAAAGAAAACTCTCACCATTAAAATATTCGGAACTATATCAGATGGTTCTCAATGAGTAAACATATCCCACTTGTATAATGTCACCATGTAGACCATATGTATTGTCCTGACCAGTCTCTCATTCTGCATACACCATTGCATGGTTAGAGCAATACTTAACATCCAGCCATGAAAGCAGACTACAAAAAGCTACAGCCACAACCAAAACATGAAAAGTCCAGAAGGACTGCCTTTTTACTACCCTACCTAATCTTAAATGCAACAAACTAATTTAGGAATTATATAATGATATGGAAAAAATCATAAATAGCTACAATAACACATGACAAACAATTATAAACTTCACTTTTCACTGAAAAGTGGAATGCTCCATTAAGACACTTAAAAATGCTGAAGAACTAAAAAAATCCAGTGCCTGATGGTATTACAAATGGCTTACTTGTCGCTGGTGCAGGTTATCTAGTAAAACTGTCAACACAATTGTTTAACAAAATGTTAACTGTAAAAGAGATACCTAAATAATGTACCCCAGCCAAAATAATGCTATGCTACTACACATGAAAGGTGATGCAAATGAAATTTCAAACTACACACCCATCAACCTCTTGTCTTTGCTCTACCAACTTTGTGTATTCCTGGGTCATCAAATCTCATTTACTAACACAACTGAAAGCAAAATTGACTGGCGAGTACAGGACACTTGGAAGAAGTACTAGAGCATGAGATATAAAATCCAAGGCTGCGATGTCTCACATATGCTTGCCAGACCAGGTCCTTGACAACCAAGTCTACAAAAAATATAAACCTGCCAAAAAAGCATGGAGCGAAGCTTTGTGGGACTGAAACTGAATAACAAAATAAATCACTGAAATACGACAGGATACAAAAGCTAGATACGCAATACATCAGATACTGTAACTGAAGTGAAGATGGCAGGACATATACAAAGAAGCACATACGATATGTGACAAAAAAAGGGACGGACTGGTACCCCATGGACAGCAAACGTAAACGAGTTAGACCAAATAAACGGTGGAGTGATGACACTGGTTCCAAATCGTACAAGTTGGGGGAGGCTTTCACCGCCATAGAAGGTTCCTGCATTTATGAAATTGAGCAGCGAAATATGAAATTAAGCAGCAGGATATGACATTAGGGTTAAATGCGTCATCCAGTCAGATATAAAAAAGAATACGTATAGTTATTTATTCTCGGAGATTGAAAACAATGCTTCAATAAAGGCCATGAAGTGGGTTCTAAGTCTATTTTACGATCCCGACGCGTCATTTTAGGAAGTAAGTGTAGTGTGTGTAGTTAAAATGGTGAACAAGATGGCGGATACAAAAAATAGCATTTTGAAATATTTAAGGCAGGTGTAGATATTGTTTTAGTACGTACTACGTTAAGAGTTTTACTTACTTTACTAGCCTCACTATTAGGTCGCTGACCTCCTTGGTTATGGTTTCTCGGATTCTGCTCGAAACGGGAGTTTCGAAAACCACCACCACCTCTATTTCCTCTGTTCCGTCCACCTTGCCTTTGAGGTTGAGGTGGACCTCCAAATCCCCTATTTCCTCCGAATGGATTCATTTGCATTTGCATTCTAAAATAATAACATGTACTTAGTTTAAAATAATATGCGAATCGTTATCAATTACATTTCACAAAAGGAGCAAAAGTGCGTCATGAACGTACCTGTAAATTAGTTATAACAATGATGTTTCAGTTTTAAGCAACTTCCAACTTTAAATCTGCTGTAATTGCTCCAACTACACCTTCACACCAAGAGTTGAATCAAAATGGCCGACTCAAAGAGTCACTAGAAAGCCGAATAATGAATTCGGAGTGACGGCTGACGCGTCTGCGTGCAGAGAGGTCAGAGGAAACGGAAATGACATTAATTAGAGAGGAATGCTACCAGTGTTACATACGCCGAAAAAAATATGCAAAATCAAAATAACAAACCTTTTATAGAATAATTATAGAAAAAACTATTAACAATCGATTTTAATTTCTTATAGTATAATTATGTGTTCATATGACCAGTTTTTCATATGACCTAATGTATTTAAAAATACACATAGTTAAAAAAGAATTTCTACTAATTAAAAAATAATGCGATAGTATTTTTAGTTAAAATAAAAACTTTATATGTCACAAATAAATAAAATAGTGGAATTGGTAGTTAAGAAAATATTAAATCAAATTATAAAATGACTTTTCTTCAAGAAGTGACAATACATTTAATCAAGAAACTGCCCTTTTCATTTCACTAATTCTGTCAATCTACTTTGAATAGAATTCTGATATGTTAAGCATGGAACTAAACCTATGGATAGATATACTGTATTGAAGGCCGTAAATTGTTGAGTTATCCAGTTAAATTTATATCCAGATAAGATAATATTGATGTGGAAGGGAAGCCAGTGTACGACTCGGCCGTCTAAGTGATAGTAAAACAATAATAACACATCTCCACGCCAGCTCCCTAATGGGGTAGGTAAATAGAAACTGAGTGCCATTTAATAAATATATAGTAATGCATTCTTATCTTCCATCTCTATTAATCAACTCAGACGCTCGCATTCATAAACTTGCCCATGTCCTCCCCACTCTATCTATATTAAATATGGACACACGATCTTCAGAATTGAGCAATATTCAAATTATTCCTTCACTACCTACGTCTCGCACAAGTTTCGAGTCCATGAATGAAGCGGACTATAAAATGTATATTTTATTAATTAATTATTTAATTATCCTCTAAATTACTTTTGAAAATTTCAAAAGTCGCGACTTTGCCTTATCACCTCATCCAGAAAAAGTGGTAGGAACTGGTGTTTAATTATTTCCGTCTTTCGCTTACACTGTACTCCATTTTATTCGAAGGCTACAGTGCCATACGATAGATGATCAGAACTATGATTAGGGCCACTAACCCTCCACGACTTGGCTAACCAAAATATGACTTCTTTGAATAAGAAAAGTATACGGCAAAAGACTGTCATTTAAGATATTTTAAATACCAAGATTAATTATAACTGTAATTAGGTACTTTGCGTTTAATTATTATATTATATTTCAACGCTAAATACCTAATTATAAACAATATTATATAGTAAATTAACACTCAATGCTTTAAAACAACAAACATTTAATACAGATAGACATATACTACATGGCACATAACATTGTCGTCCACCATGTATGTATACGCATGATAATTAATAATCTTAATTCCAATGAAGCAATACAAGGTAGGAGCTACAAAGTAGTCATATAAAGTACAGTACCTTCTTCAAGTTGTCTTTGCTTGGTCAAAAAAATCGTAATAAGAACAAGGCCGCATGGTCATTATATCTTAGCCTGTCCATAAGGGCGAATCTTACAACAAACAGTAACTAGGCCCTGACTGTCAGTGTTAAATTCACAAATATTTTGTTCGGGTTTACCTGTTTTAAGCTTGAAATTTAAATAATTCAATGCTATTAGCAGTTTGAAATTAAGTAGTCTGATATATTAACCTGTGCACTAGACCTTACAATACGATATACGTAGTATTCCTTTAGTTTGTAAAAAAGAAAACAAATGGAAGAGACAGAAGAAAGTGATTCCAGTAATATTATTACCAAATATCCCCTTCTACCGTTTGAGAGACAAATATTTCTTGATATATATGAAAAAGATGCCCTGTTAATAATGGCAAAGTAATTTTTTACCTTATCTTCAGACAACATTTTTCTTTAACATTAACTTTATGTTGACGTATTTAAAAACTACGCAGAAATAAATATCGAGATTTAGCAAGGGAACGAATTATACAGCTCAGCCTGCCTATAAATATTACGTTTTTGTGTCTGTCACTCACACACTGCTGTAATGTGACACCCATGTTATCACATTATGTGTGGTTAGTTAGTACCAACAACAACACGTTTGCATGACAATTATGTGAAAATCTTTGGCATTGGTAGTTGTTAAAAGGCTCCAGATTCTCGTTTGCCCCTCTACTTTAAATATTATATATAAAAATCTATAGTAACATATAATAAATTTTCAATAAGCATTCCAAATACCGGGGATATTAAAAAAAAAACAAATAAAATAAAAGGAGCACTAACAATTAAACTGAACTTATATCATGTATAACATTATAAAATTATTATGAATTTTCTTATTTGTTTTAGGGGCTTGAGTTATAATATGATAGTTTCAAATATTCTTTGGGTGTACAACGATCCTGCTAACCTGGTGATTGTCCTCAATAGTAATGAACATGAGGAAAAATATCTTAATGAGAAATTTAAATTTTCAACTCTACCCAATACTGGTGTTGAGAGGTAGCTTGTTCTGCTAATTGCTACTTTGTATTTTTAATAAATTTCATTATGTACCTAATATGTTATAAAAATTTGCTCATTCGTATAAAATATTTATATTACAGGGCAAAAAAGTATTTGGAGGGAGGGGTGTATTTTGCATCTACAAGAATCTTTGTTGTAGACTTTTTAAAGAACAGAGTTCCTATTTCAAACATCACTGGAATAATAGTGCTTAGGGCTCATACTGTTTTGGAATCGTGTCAAGAAGCATTTGTTTTGAGATTATTTAGACAAAAGAATAAGGCATGTTGTGCTTATTGATATTTATTATGTTTAAAATGTATTTATGTAGTTATAGTTGTTTAAAATGGTTTTATTTTGGCAGCTAGTGTCACAATTCAGATTGTTATTTATGTATAAGCAGAACCTTAAATCAAATATTTGGGACTTAGCTAAAAAGCAATATAAAATTTTAATAAAATAAAGAAATTTAACATACTACAAACAAAATAACTTTCTGATTCTACAATTTTTTTTTTCTAACCCCGGTCCATCTGTCTTAAAGGAGATATATGCTTGGTTGGCAACTCTAGACAAAGTACTCAGCTGTGATAGTCTGGGTTTCACCTATTATAACCAAGCTAGTATTGATATAATTATTTAACTGCAATATTGTCTTACAAATTGCTCCAATGCTATGCTTACAAATTGTTAAACAATTCTATAGATAAATTGTATTTTAGAGAAACGTAGACAAATAAAATTGATTGGTCCCTCAAATGGAATTGGTTTCTAAGTTTTCTTTTAATAATTTCAGTAGACTGGATTCATTAAAGCATTTTCTAACTCCCCCATATCGTTTACTTTTGGATACCATCAAGTAGAGAAGGTTATGAGGGCACTTTTTGTTACTGAACTGTTTCTATGGCCAAGGTAAGTTTTTTTTATTATTAACATGGTAATATTTTTTCATTGAATATATTACTTTACATTGTAAACAATATATAATGTTACATAATAACCCGACTACACCAGTTCTAGTTTTAGGTAGGTTATATGCTAAATACATGAAAAAATCAAGCAAAATGAACATTACACACAGAAAAAAATATAAAATTTGATTCTCAAGGAAAAAACGTAATTAATTTGTTTCAGGTTTCATGGAACTATAATAAAAAGCATGAAGAGTAGACAGGCCGAAGTTATTGAAATACACATTCCGCTCACCACCAACATGGGCATAATACAGCACTGTCTTCTGGATATCATGAACTACACCGTGAAACAACTTAAAAGCATAAATAGAACGCTGGATATGCAAGTGAGTTGTGTTTATATGCCCCTTAAGGAGAGGTAGTGACATTGCTATTAAAATGATAAAACCAGTTCAAAGTGTGAAGCATAACTATATTTTTATTTAAGTACACATACAATATTAATAAATGTCAATCAAAACAAATACGTAACATATCTTTCCCCCAAACAAATAAAAGACTACATGAATAAAATAAACAAAATTACATCAGCTGAATTAGAAATGCCAATAATATCTGGCCATAACTCTGGTGGTGATATTTCAATAGGTATATCTGGTGAAGTTGATCTAGATCTGCTTTCATTTGCCATATGATAACCCGGGGTAGGCTCAGGCTTGGGACGTATGTCTGTGTGTGATGTACTGTACGTGCTAAGATCCGATCTGCGTGTCGTCGGTATGTCTCTCCAGCTTCCGTTCTCACCCTATATGAGCTGGGTCCTTCAACTATCTCAATTGTAGCTCTCTGCCAATTTTCACCTGGCCCGTACATACATACAAGTACCGATTGCAATGCTGTGAACTTTCTAACAGATGGTCTTTGCACCACGGCTTCTAATTATTGCTCAGATCTCGACGGTATAGAGTAAGGGTGGAGACTGGATTCCGCAGGCGTTTTATTTGTTGCACTGTTAGGCACTGTGAGAAGATAGTATAGCTTCTTACACAGCTTCTCCTACCATGGCATACCGGAACCACTTAATTTTTTCAGTTTATTCTTAAACATCTCTATTGCACATTCTATTTGACTACCCGTGGCCGGACGATACGGCGGAGAGTACAATTGCCTGATACCATTCTTAGACAAGAATGCACTAAACTCTTCAGAGTTGAAAGCTCTGCCATTATCCGGTATTAAAATGTCAGGCAGTCGCTGGGCAGCAAAAACTTTCCTCAGCACAGTTACAACTGACGCAGTGCTCGTCCAAGATACTGTCTCAGCTTCAAACCATTTGCTCTAACTATCGATTTGAACAAGAAAGGTTTTATCTCCAAATGCCCCTACATAATCAATGTGGATACTGCTTCCAAGGTTTGTCTGGGGCGATCCATGTCTGCGGGTCTGTTGACGGATTACTCCTAACCATCTGACAGTGTTCGCATGCTCCCACAGTCCTTTCAATCTGTTTGTAAATTGAAGCATAGAATCGCCGTTGTGTCGCGGCCATCCATGTAACACGTGAAACAAAATTTTCTGCAATACTGGATCTCTTTTAGTCTCAGTAGCAATTTTCTGGGCGTCGAGATTCCAACCGCTTAGCTGTTCCTCTAACAGTAACACTTCCGTAATTGTTTCATCTGTGACTGTAGCAGTCTCAGGGGTAGTCCATCTACTGAGGGCAACGGCGTTACCAATTAACTTTCCTGGCCTGTATTGTATCTTATAATTATAGCATCCCTGTTTCAATGACCAACGCAACATTCGAGGAGATATCTGGCCGGTATAGGTTTCTCCCTATTAAACATCCGACCAGAGGCTTGTGATCCGTCACAAAACGAAATCTGCGGCCCGCCAAAAATAATGAAACTGTCAATCCGAACATTGTGGCTAAAGCTTCTTTGTCAATTTGACCATATCGTCGTTCGTGCGGCTGCATTGTACTTGAAGCCTTCATGATAGGTCTCTCAGAGCCATCTTCCATAACGTGAGCTATAAGCGCCCCGACACCATACTCGGACGAATCACAAATGAGAAGTAGCTCGTCTAGATCATAGCCGGTTAACGTGATCGGACGCCAGTAATTTTTAGCCGCTTCGAACGCGGCCTGCTCTTTTCCTCCCCAGCTCCACGATCTGTTTAAGCCTAGTAAACGGTACAACGGTTCCAATATCGGGGCCTTATCCGGTAGAAATTTCCCATAAAAATTATATAGGCCTAAAGACGCTCGCAGGGCCTCTTTGTTTAATGGTGCTGGCTTCTCCAATATTTCTTTAACTTTCGCTGGGGAAGGATGTAATCCATCTGCATCTGATATGACCCAAGAAGGTAATGCTGTCAGCCGCAAAAACACACCTCTCCGAATTTAGTCTAAAGCCCATTTCTTGTAACTTTAGTAGCACCTCCCGTAATCGACGGTTGTGCTCCTCCAACGTTCTACCAGCAACTGCTATATCGTCCAAGAGACACGCTACTCCTATATCTGAGAGAGCTGTCGACATCAATCACTGAAATATACCAGGGGCTGCACTCACACCGGAAGCCAATCTATTTACCTGCTTGAGCCCGATCGGTGTATTAAGTGTTAACAGCTTCGCAGTCTCTTTGTCCACCTTCAATTGCGTGTATGCGTTTTTAACGTCAAGTTTTGTAAAGATACGTCCGCCACTTATCTTCACGAAAGCTTCTGTGGACGGCGGTTATGGAAAAATATCTACATCAATTGCTGCATTTACCGTAGAACGATAATCGCCACCTATACGCAAATAACCATAATCTTTTTTAACAATTCTTAAGGGTGTTGCCCACTTGTATCTAATAGGCCATAAAACTCCTTGATCTACTAATCGGCGTAGTTCTTCTTTTACTTGTTTCTTCAAAGGAAACGGAATAGGACGCACCTTCAAAAACCGAGGAGTTGCATTAGGTCGTATGTGTAACGGCACCTCCGGTCCGTTATATAAGCCTAAACCTTCTTTAAATAACTCAGGGAATGCTTCTTTATAAGATGAAATCTTTTCACCGGACCAACACAGGCCTGCTACCTCCACCCCTAAGAGTTGAAACCAGCTTCTTCCCGACAGGCTTGGTCCACGTCCGGCGACTACTATGAGCTCGCACTGCGCTGCTTTACCGCTAAGAGCAGCACGAACATTCGCCACACCTTTTACCTTTAGTTCATCTCATTAGCTTTAAATTTGTAGAATTTAGAGGTGAAAACGACAACCACAAATTATGATATGTTTCCTCTGATGTGATAGTCCTAGATGCTCCAGAGTCCACTTCCATGGGAAATTTGGCGCCATCAATATTAACACCCGCAGTTATTGGAGGACGGTAAGTATCTAAACAATTGTAGACACCCGTCATTTTCTCAGCCACCTCCCCAGTGCCAGTTACCTTGCCGATATTTTTATTGCATGCCGCTGCAATGTGACCAAGGCGCTGACAGTAATAGCGTCGCGCTTTAACAAATTTACAGCGCACCGGCCCAGCCCAGTTGATGTAACCGTGAACAGCGTTGACATTCGTTCGATATAATTCTACCGATGTCCATAGGCTCAGTGACGATGGACGGAGTTTGCTTCACTTCCGTAGCACTGCCATACAGGTCAGGAAACGTTACTTGGTCGTTGAGACAGCTTTGGACTGCTGCCACATATGTAAGATCCTTGGTCTTCAACAAATCCCGGCGCAAGCGTTCGTCTCGAATGACCAGTACTAGACGATCCCGCAGTTGGCGTTTTAAATACGTAAAATTACACTGAGCGCCCATCAAACTGATTGCAGCCAAAAATTCCTGTGTGCAATTATCGACGTTTATGAAATTTATCGCTTTCCAATAACTAATTAACCTCCGGTTCGAAAAATCTATCAAGCACTTGGATAATTTCACTGTATTTAGCTGTAGTTGGTCTTGCAGGTGCTAACAATGATGCATAATTGCATCATTGTTAGCAAAGACACTTGCGCGTTAACACGCGTAAGTGTCTTTGCCGCATTGTGATAAAAACAAAGAACGTCCTCTTGTATCCTGGTCACTGCCGCTTACACCCGCGGCGTCTAGCGCGCACTGCAACTATTCTTTTTAATCACACCACTTATCAGTCTTAGGGTTAAAATGTCCCGGAAACACTACGTTAGCAATATTTGTCGCCATTTCGCCGAAAAACTATACATAGATATCTTTCTGATAGTATAGGGGGCCAACGAGCAATCAAGCCTTTCTACGACTATCGACGCCTATGAATATCTGCATAATTACGCCGATGCGTTGTCCTCATTTACTCCTTCCCCCAATGGTCCACCTGCTACGGCACTCCTACTAAAGATAACAAAAAATTAATTATAAATAAAATTATATTGTGAGCACAATACAAAAACCCGTTTTAAGTTTTACAATAGGTTTACAAATAATTATTCAAGATTGCCCCCACTAAAAAGTGTTATTAATGGCAAAGTGCATCACTACGCTCGTATTAATGTTGTTTAGGTATAATGAAAATATTTAACGTATTAGTGATTTTTTTTGCGGGTAACCACAGGGCACAACTAGTGAAAACATAAATATAACGACATTGTTACGTTTCTATAGGAGGTAACAACAGAGAATTGTATTACGAAGAAATTCCACAAAATCCTGCAGTCGCAGCTGGACTGTGTCTGGCACCAGCTCAGCAACAGGACCAAGGAATATATTCAGGACTTGAAGGTTCTAAGATCTATGATAATGTAAGTTGTTGAAGACTTTAACACTTTTTATAAAGAGAGGTAATTGTGACGATTTTAATTCTATATGGGAATTTTATAAGGGTGACCCCCTTGACAAGGGGGGTAAAGAGAATAGTCTCTTTTTTCTAATAGAGGTTTAGTTAAATTATTAGATACATTTATTCGATTGATGGTTTTTCCGTATTCACAATCCAGGTCAGACTTAAAACAGTACAAGAACAGCAATGGAATTTATACAGTTTTTGATATTGGTTAGTAAAAAGGTGAGTGTATGAAGTCTTATCTGGTAGTTGTCCGAGAGATATTGTTATTGTTTCATAACCAATAATTTTCACGGTTTTCCTTCATTCCTTATATTCAATATTTAAAGTACATAATTAATAAACAAAAAGAAAAAAATAGTAGAGCTCTGAAAAGGAACACAGCCAATAAGATTCCCATTCTCTTGGCTTCATGAGCCAACTAAAATCAGGCAATATTTAAACTCTGTTACAATTAAATAGAATTTAACATTAAAGTTTCACACGTGGCATATATTATTCAAACTAAAACATTATTGATACGCTCCATCAAATCAATGGCCATACAGATCATGTTATTATTACTATTAAAATGCTCACTTAAGAGAATTAAGACATTTTAACATTAACAAGGCTATAAGATATGAAACATGGCGTCGGCAAGAAATCAAAAACTCACCCTTTTTTATGAAATATAATATATAATTTTAAAAAAAAACAGACAATTTACAATTTAATGTTGTTTGAGGCGGATATAATGACAGAAGGGAAGCTTATAGTTATTAGAAGACATATATAGCAAGGTTCTAGTGTTAATAGGCTTAGGAATGTTCCTAGGGAGGACAGGCAATTGAAAAGGATATGGTCTGTTGAACCCTCCTCAAGTCCACAGTCACACAAAGGAGATTGTATAATTCCTAATCTGTTTAAATGTAGGGGAGTACAGAAGTGGCCTATACGCAACCTGCACATAACCGACGTTGTTTGTTTATCTGTGAGTCGGAAACGAGAAGACCAAGGTTTAGAAGGAACATGAGGTTGGATATCATAAAAATAGCGGTCTTTAACCCTGCTACTATTAGACCAATTTGTTTACCATTGCTTAACAAGATCTAGTTTTGGATAGCTCAAGAGATCGTGAAAATAACTTAACTATTTAGTTATGATTTGCTGTAAGCAGACAGCGTCAGCGTGAAATCAATCCGTCGTACAAGTTACGCCGAAGAGAAAAGACAGTGATATTTCTTCGATACCGATCACACCTGCCATCTAACAGTGAAAGGTGACAGATATACTTTTTTTTATAAAATATTTAAGTATCGGAAATATAATTGCTACATAGTGCCATGTTGCACTGCGGTCGAATTGAGTAAGGTGGCAGCTATGCTGTCGCTTTGCGTGCGGTTCGTGTGTAGCCTATGGCCCGTTGTGGCGTAGGAGAAGAGGAGAGCGACACATCTGCGTGACAATTGTCAATAATGCACTAATGCGAATGGCTCTGAGAATCGCTAGTCGTCAAAACGATCAGATTTCTTGTTCGTCCCTATAAAAAATAAACCTTATAAAATAGTGCATGGCAGGCCGGGCTGGTACTTCTCGCACGCATAATACCGGAATAAAGTGACAGCTAGCATGTCACATTCGTGCCGTGAGACTTGGGCGGCGCTTTAGGGAGGTGGGGTTAGTTCATGTTATAATAATAAATATCTTATTTATGGCATATTATTGCAGTAACTTAATACACGACGACTCTGTCTCATTCTACTCGCTGGTCTCCAAGTATAGATCGCCGGAGTACGCTAAAGTGAACTCTGGTTGGATCCTACTCGACTCCGCCGAACAGTTGTTCTCTACCAGCAAGGCGAGGGTTTTTAATTCCAAAAACGGTAAGACCTTAGATAAACCGCAATTATATATTTAAGTAACTTAAAACCACTCAACTTAATTTATTCTTGAAACGATAAAAAAAATAACTCCCACAGACATGTACCCATCACTTTACTATGTTATAGAGTTTGATCCCGAAGCGTCACCAAAATGGAAACATCTGATGGATTTACTGCTTGAAGAAATACCGGAAGATGCTAAACAGAAACACGAGGGCTC
This sequence comes from Eumaeus atala, assembly GCA_017140195.1. NCBI lineage: Eukaryota > Metazoa > Arthropoda > Insecta > Lepidoptera > Lycaenidae > Eumaeus > Eumaeus atala. The sequence continues at coordinate 679,906 of JAFELO010000593.1, read as the reverse complement.
CGTACATAATACGAAAATACTAGTGCTGTGTCAGGACAACAGAACGTGCCATCAGCTCAACAGCTTCCTCACAGTGGGCGCAAGCAAATATCTATTCTACACAGCGTTCAGAAGGGAGCTGGCCATCAACGCTGTGGCCAAGAAATTTTCGAACCTAAATGTGCCGGTGAAAAGAGACGAAAAATCTAAAGATGAAGATCGAAATCAAAGCGAAGAAGATGAAGATAATGAGGATTTGAATATAACGAACTACGTGCTGACGTTAACACAAACGGCTAGTGACGATACGCATAGCGATGAAAGCGTGTTCGAGCCAATGTCACAGGTATTGCCTGCCTTTAATGATCAGCGACCTTACGACTGCCTGTCACTTGGTCCACGTTCTACATCACGTTCGCGATCCTTCTGGTCATGATGGGGTAATATCATGATCGCAGAAGAACCATGCACGCAATTAGGGGCAGAATGTCTAGCTTTCATATCGCGTGCGGTATTTTATAACGGGTAGAAACGAAAGAATTACATTTGAGATGGTTGTTAAGTGAACTATACTTACTGTAAAAGTACACATTTCAGCACACTAAGATAGTTGCATATGTTACAAGCCGCGTTTTCACCGTGAGACCCGTGAGATTCGATTTCGTGACAAGTTCGGAGATTTCTACCGCAAACAACGTGATACAAGTTATTTATATATGTACTAACGATCTGCCCCGGCTTCGCCCGTGAATAACAATGGTCGAATTGCTACCTTAAAAAAATATATACTGAAACCATCCTCGGGAATCACTGAACCTATTTGTGAAAACCTCATAAAAATCTGCTAAGTAACTTTTGATAAAATCGACCACATACATATAGCTTTTAGGGTCTTTGTTTTATAATATATATGGACAAGATGTCATAGTCACAGAAGTACTTACGCATGCTTCATAGTGACATCTTGACGTTAACAACTTCAACAAAAATATATTTTCAGGTAGAGAACTTAGACCTGACCCAACTGGAAACCGAGAAGCCAATAGTATGCATCCAGACCTTCAAACAGAACGGCAACTACTTCTCCCTGGAGCAAACGTTAGAGAGCCTGCGCCCGGAGTACATCGTGCTGTACCACAGCGACGTGGTGGCCGTGAGGCAGATAGAGCTGTTCGAGAGCAGGAAGCAGGCAGCCGAGCGCGTGTCCAGGGTATACTTCCTGGTGCACGACAAGACGGTGGAGGAACAGGCCTACCTCACGTCGCTGAAGAGGGAGAAGCGAGCGTTCGAACTGTTGATTCAGGCCAAGAGCGTGAGTAATCTGCGTCTACTACCTCTCCCTTGCTTTATTGGCAGAAGTATAAAATCTGCGTAACTTATATAAAATAAAACGCCAGGTCACGTAGATGAGCATGCGGTCCGTTGTCTGCCCTTCGAACCACAAACTCATCCAGCGACTCTATCCGCAAGTCACGCGCGATCACATCATTGCGGACGTAGCGACCGGCACCCGTGATGACCCGTAGGGAGATGTTCTGCTGGGCTTGCAGACGTTTCCGCTGGGCCTGGGAGGTTAGCGCGTACCATGCGGGGGCGGCGTAAGTGAGGCGTGACCGGATATACATCTTGTAAATCCCTAGTTTCGTCCGTGTAGGGAGTCCGGACGCTAGTACCGGCCATAGTAAAGCGCGTGCTGTCCTCGCCTGGTCGTTGACCGCTCGGTCCACCTGCGTGCCTATCCGCACCGCGCGGTCGATACTGCATCCGAGATACACGACTGGGGATTCCTAAGACACATAATAAGAGAGCGCCTCTTGCTGACATATAAGTGGTGGATCACCCGCTTCAGTTGCAACGTGGTCGAGTGGCCGCTCCGGAAGCCGAACTGTTCATCCCTTATGGGAATGTACAGCTTCAGCCTCCGAAGCAGAAGCCTCTCGAACAACTTGGCGATGTGCTACAGCAGTATTATCGGCCGGTAGCCTCAAAGCAGGCTTCGGGGCTTGCACGACTTCGGCAGAACGATGACCCTCCCCTCCTTCCAGGTCTCCCGAAAGAGGGCCGTCCGGAGAATGCCATTTGCGATCTGTGTGAGAGCCACGGCTGCTCGCCTGGGCATCATCGCCAGCGCCGTGAAGGAATGTCATAGGGGCCTTTGCGCCTCGACAGGCGAAGTGTGACTTTCCGCAACTCAGAGGGGGAGATGAAATCCGTCCCGAAGAGCAGAGGGGTCGGGCTCTGAAGGAGCTCTCGAATGCGACAATCCTGCTCGTGGTGCTCTGCGGATGACGGCGCCGCTGGGGTAGAGTGTGTAGATGTGATGCGACCACTTGGGCGCTTGCCTGGGCTTCGTAGTGTTTGGCGCCTGTGGTGTCTAGGAGTGGACTGGTGGTGGTTTTTGACCTCGTGAGACTTCTGTTTAGGGCGTGCAGGTTAGTGTCATTTTCGCCGGCATGGAAGATTGTACTCTCCCAGCCTGCTCCACGACCCTCCCTCGCCTTCACAGATAGTTCCTCGGCCAGCTTGTTGAGTTGTGTCTTGATCCTCGGGGGGACACCTCGTCCGGGGTAGACAGCTGCCCGGCGATGGTGAAGACGACTAGGCTATCCTGATAGACTGGTCTCTCTCTGGTCCGCACTCCTTCCCTAAGGATCGCTCCGGGATCAAGTGTGACGAGGAGGGGTAGATGTACTGTGTAGAGGATCTCGATGTCGGACCAGCCCTCAATTAAGAGGCCATGTTTTAGCCCCGTAGGTCATCCCGGGGAGCACGCAACAGATGCCAACCATAGTACTTGTTAATCCAGAACGTCGCTGTGAGGCGCAGCACGTGGGCGAGCGTGTCGCTCTTGTATGTGTAACATAGTGTGGATAACGTACATTGTTTTACTGCTATAGCAATGACCTGAGCTATGCATGCACTGTTCCTGGCATAACCTAGCTGGACATACATACGCACGCCGCGCTGAGGAGCAATAAACAAGACTATACTCTGTCGGGTGCCTTTAGTTTTTTTGACGTGATAACGTCTTTTAAATCGACAACGCTAAATGCGTGCACTAATGTTGAAGGTAAAGTATTACTCCGAGTCATCGTAATGTACGGCCCGGCGAACGAGAGCATCACAAGTCGGCTCTTTTACTCCAACGTGTGATGCGTTCATATATCAATTAGAGAAACGTTATAACGTAAAATTATATCGTCCACACACCGACTTACAGAAAACCAACTTTTCTGGCACTGGTCTACTGGGTTTCATTCTCGTGTAAAATTTGTGCAGGACAACTTCCCCAGTTCGTCTTGTACCTACTAATTATAAAATCCTGGATGTAATGTCCGACTTGCTTTGTCTTCAGGTAATGGTAATACCATCGTACCAGGACGGCAAGACAGACGAATACTTCAACATGAACGTGGAGGAGGAAGACAGCGGCGCGAACACGAGGAAAGCAGGTTGGTACAGTTGTAACTCGGCCGCCGCGATGAGCAGCCTGAGGTCCTGAGGTCGGGGAGGTTCTTGCTCACGTGAAGCCATGCTGTCGTGTATCTGTATATCAATATTGTAGGAGCGTTAGTATGTATAAAAAGAGTCGCGACTGCTCGTTTGCCTTTTCTTCCATAATAAAACTATATGATGTGTATCTAGCCTACTGTGGAGGTATGTCCGTCGCTCTTGCCTAGTCTCCGTAGCAGTGGCCACGGTAGCCAAAATTCTGCTAGAAGATCATTGTGAAGTTTTACTTATTAAGACGCAGGCGGCTCCAACTGGTGTAACGGCCGGGGAGGTGCCGCTTGGTCACCGGCGGCGCGATGTGGGTGTGAGTGTGAGCATATGCGCATGGGTGTGTTATACTACTCTTTTGTGCATTTGTTCCAATTCATCATAAGTTATCGTTTTGATCCAACCTGTCAACAACTCTTTACATTCGTGTAACGAAGAAGTCTGGCAGCTGGGGAAAAAGGTAGGTCCTTATGCAACGATGATATTAAATGTATAACATATAATTTTCTTACAGCAAGAAGGTCACTGAGAGAATAGAGGCGGTTTGTACTAAAATTACATTACCTTTATTAATGATCTTTGGTCTCTTTCAAGGTCAAGAAGTCTAGTTTTGTCGCAAAATTACATCTGATGGACGCAGCCCCTGTCAAACGGAGTTCAGTTTTAGAGCGGGACGAACCTGGAGGCCGAGGGACAACTAACTAATTTATTTTTAAGTTTATTGTTTTTGGCCATATGCTGAGTTTTATGTTTTTTTTTTTTCAAATACAGTCCCAACTGAACTGCGCAAAAATGCCCTGCTCCCAAATTAATTTACAAGTGAATTTCTATAGGCGGGCAGTCGCAGCAGAAGGAGCGGCCCGTGGTGATAGTGGACATGCGCGAGTTCCGCTCCGACCTGCCCGCGCTGCTGCACAAGCGGGGCATCAACATCGAGCCCGTCGTCATTACTGTGAGCTATACGTTTGCTTCTCAGTTAAGCGAGCATTGTACATCATACCCGACTCTTAGCGCCTACAACAGCCTACGGCCCATGGCTACGCCAATGGCCGAGTGACTTTATGTATAAATGCACAAACACTCTCATTAATTTTGACCAATGCTCTAAATTTACAGCGCGACACATTCTGACGTAGTCGGGTAGTGACTGAGTACTGTTCGACAGATCGGCGACTACATTCTGACACCGGACATCTGCGTGGAGCGCAAGTCACTGTCGGACCTGATCGGCTCGCTGCAATCGGGGCGGCTATACGCACAGTGCACGCAAATGACCCGCGCCTACGCGCGCCCCATACTGCTCATTGAGTTCGACCAGAACAAGCCGTTTAACTTACAGGTCAGTAAACCCATAGCAACAAGTGCGTTCCCTAGGTATAAGACACGGCTAACGCAGAGATAATCCTTGTGAGAGCACAGTAGCGCATGCGCAGTCCCCTGTAGCGCAATCAGTAGTTTTTGGTACCTGCTGATGAGCGACTCGCCCGTTACAAGCACGATCTTTATTTACAAGTTATTCTTAAGAGTCTTGACGAATCGTCTCAATACAAAGTTGGACGAATTCCAGCCACCGGAGCCGGCTGGGTTTCGCAGAGGATTTAGCACCATAGACCACAATTTCACCATAAGGCAAGTTGTACAAAAGACACATGAGTACAACCAGCGGCTGTGCCTTGCCTTTGTGGACTATGAAAAAGCGTGTGACTCTGTTAAAACCTGGGCTATTCTGGAAGCTTTATAGCGATGTCGGGCCGATCGGCGATACGTCGAAGTACTGAGAGCATTATATGACGCTGCTTTTATGTCCGTTCTGATACCGGGAGGTCAAACAAGGCCAATCCAATTGCATCGAGGAGTGCGACAGAGGAAATGACATCTCATTTCCCCGAAACTGTTCAATAATACTTTGGAGGACGTTAAAGTATTAATTTAAACTACGCAAAATGCGGCATAAATGTTAACGGAGAGTACCTCTCACATCTTCTTTTCGCGGACGATATCATTGTGTTGGCCGAATCGTTAGAGAGCTGCAGGAAATGTTACACAGTCTGAATTAATCCTCCCGACGTATTGGCCTCAGGATGAACTTGGACAAGTCAACGGTTATGTTCAACGAACACGTTCTCCCCAGGCCGGTCAATGTCGATGGTGCTATTCTCGGAGTCGTAGACGAATTCTTCTACCTCGGGCAACTATTGCAATTAGGTAGATATAACTTCGAGAAGGAAGTCGATAGAAGGATTCTTTTATGTTGGGCAGCATTCCGGAAGCTTCGTCACATTTTCACGTCGCCTATACCGCAGAGCCTGAAGACAAAAGTCTTCAACCAATGCGTTCTTCCCGTGATGACCTACGGGGCCGAAACATGGCCTCTTAATTCAGGACTGGTCCGCAAGTTTGCGGTAGATCAACGGGCTATTGAACGTGCTATGTTGGGTGTTTCTCTTTCATGTCCGACAGAATTCGTAAAGAAGTCATAAGGCAGAGTAGTAGAATCTCGCTTCGTTGCCCATGTCTACTTCACATACTATGTGGGACAATTTTGTAGTCAATTATCCTTGGAGGGCCTGTGCGTAGTTAGAGGTTCACAGAAAAAAAGAACTAGTGGTGTATATATTCCGTCTGTGGCTCGTGAAAAACTCATCGTAGGAGAAGGGGTTCCAAGTACCGACACTAAGGAACTCAACCATGAATATCAGGTTCCTTATATGCTCCTTATGATAAGAATAATATCTGGGGACTTATTACACCACGTTAGCCCAGTCCTGTGGTAAGTGCCGTAAGGACAACGGAAATATATTTAACATTCTCATAGATTTACGTCATCCTTATGATGAAATCCATGATCTCTGACCTGCGCGTGCGCCTGCAGGCCGGGATGGCGAGTGGCGAAACAATAAGATGGTGTTTTTCTTCACACCATCTTATTGCTTCGCCACACAAAGTGGCAGCATATCGCCACACTTAAATGTATTCATAAAATTATAAAATAATCTGGCGGGAAATAATAAAGCCGTCAGAGGTAGTGCCATGCTGCATAGGAGGAGTTAGTGTTATGCATGGTCCACGACACTACATCCGCCTATGCGACGGAACTGAGCCGGCACGACTGGGGAGGTACCTCTCGCTCACTTGATACCGCCGTAAAGCGACACCTAAGGTGTCGCGTTTCGTGCGGTTTGTGAGTGAATTTGGATTGGGGGAGAGGTGGAAAGGAGGGCATCGCATCGGCATAATTATGTTGCGCCCATGCGCAAGAAGAAAATACATAAAGCTAATAACGAAGAATATAGGTACCGTAAAGACCAACAGTCGGATTGATCGGGTACCCTTAGAGGATGGTGTCCACAATATTTACAACCGGCGTGTTTGTTTCACTATTTGTTAGTTTTCATACAAACACGCTGCTAGATGTTATATACTTATATGTGTTGATGCGTTACGTCAGGATGACATGTGGAGGGTTGTGTGACTACCCTAAGAGATGGACTCTAGGTGAGGAGCATTAGATGTACGATGACACGTCACTGAGGTACACACCCGAGGTGTCCTCAGCTCAGGGCCCTACTGGATATTGTATGAGTCTAACACGGGCATCAGCTGTCATAGCTGTCATTACAAGACAGACTGTGTAAATGTATAGACGAATATGCAACACATATGATCATTCTTATTGTTTACCTGTTGTGTACAGTCTAGACAGGGGGTCAGAGTGATATGTATGATCGTGATATCAAACCAGTACAATATTGCAGGGTAACTTCGTGGTGTCGAGCGACATCTCCGGCGCGGAGATACAGAAGAAGCTGCAGCTGCTGACCATACACTTCCCGCGCCTGAAGCTGGTGTGGTCGCCGAGCCCATACGCCACCGCTGAGCTGTTCTACGAACTCAAAGTATGCTCGAACACATATATACTATAAGGTGGTGAACAGACAGTTGGAGCCTTTTGAGGACTACAGGCGCCTATACACATCCATATAGCTGGGAAAGTATTCTATTTTATGCAGCGGAGTTGCCCTCCATTCATCTTTCAATGGACCACCGGCTACTCACAAACAGCATTTACACCGGTATCGTGTAAGCGTGAAGTACTTGCCCGGTCGTTCGACTGCAATGCAGCATCATTGCTGCCGAAGTGGCACTACTAAACACCGAGTCCTGCCATAAGTATTGTCACAAAGAAAGATTTTTTTATTGCATCTAACATTTATCACTTTTACTGTGTTAATTTATTACACAAATATATCACAATTAAAAATATAAAAAGCTTATTTGAAGAGGTATCCATTGGCTGCCAATACAGTCCTCTAAACTTTGAGGTCAGTTTGCAATTGCAGCACACAGTTTCCATAGGGAAATTGTCCACTGCCAATCGTATGGTTTGTTTTAGGGACTCCAAATAATCATGCCGTTTAGAGCAAGCTGTACTCACTAAAAATCATAGTATAGCGGATTTAGGTCGGTACTAGATGTAGCGTAGTCTTCAGCTCTGATCAAGCCAGGAACGTCCGTTTTAACCAAGATTGGGTGAATCGAGCTTTATGATCTGGTCCCGAGTCTTACTGGAAGGACCACACTTCGTTATTGGACATAGTATTAAGAGGCTTAACTACCTTCTCGACAATGGTATCTTGATACACTTGTGCCGATGTTTGATACCTTTTACAAAAATATGACTGAGCCAGACATTCTTTCATAGCTAACACCCCACCAAACTATCACTGAAATCGGATAATGCTCACGTTGCATTCTGTCGACTAATTGGGAAGATTCCTTAGAGCTTTGCGCATAAATGCGGTCATTTTGTTTGTTAAAATATTGCTCAATTGTAAAAAGAATCTTATCAGTAAATAACATTTCTCTGTGACCGCTTCAGTAGTTGTTTCGATTTTACCATCCTATTCATGTTTAATTCCTCAGTTAAGAAATGAACAATGCATCTCTTATAAGCTGTAAGTCCTAAGTCATTTCTTAAAATACGCGACATGGTTATAGGTGCGATCTTCATTTCCCGTAATAAAATCTTTTGCATTCGGACAGGATTGCTTTGAATTCTTTCCCCTACTTTTTCGTACAAACACTACGTGGACGGCCAGATATTCATCTGCCACAAACTGAGGAAGTCTCATTGTATTTATACCAAGTTTTAAAAATTACATTTGGCTCCATACCTGCTGTGTCATGTACAACGATTGTGTTCTCTTTTATCATCCCACTCCATTTTAGTATCACAAAACACTGTACAATATATTAGCTCCAAAATGAATGAACAATCCCCCATATATATTGTTAAATATCTGATGATGACTATTCGAAACCCGCCGCTTAATATGTAATTTGAATTAATAAATTAGTGGGAAAAATATATAAAATTATATTATTTATTCAAGATATAACATTTGTGCTCTGAATAAATTTACAATTTTACCTTCAGCTTGATTCCATGAGACCACGCCATTAGTATAATCGTTCCACTCTGTCTATAGCAAGGTAGAAAAAACCCAAGTGCGGAAGAGGCGATGGCTCTGGGCGGCGACAGCGCGTGCGACGACGTCCACTACGAGCGGTACAACGTGGTGGTCCACGACTTCGTGCAGAGGCTGCCGGGCATCACCAGCAAGAACCTCGCCAGAGTCATGAATAGAGGAGTGTCGCTGGACCATCTGGTCACGCTGTCCAAAGTAACTTATGAATATACTGACTGACCATAGTATTTTTTGTTGGCGCGCGAAACAAATTTACACGCCACCGCCAGAGTCCAGCGGTTGGTGGTGCTCGCGATACATGGTTATGCCGAACACCCACAAAAACCACCGTAATCATCTATCAGCCTTTGATAAGGTCCCCCGGAAATTTTAAAGATCAGGGCGTCCCGACGGCTAGTCAGTACCCTAAGAGGAAATACGTTATCCCCATAGAGGGATTGAGAGATATAGAACCCAATCCGATTTTTTTCTATTACAGCATACAAACGAGCAGACGGAGCTTATGTCTACCGACGCGGAACATCCCGCATAATTGTTATCCAGATGCGTTCCCCTGCTTTCCGCCTCGACTGGGCGACCGTCTTCTGACTAACCTCACGTAATGCGACAGCTATGCTGTCACTTTACCGCACATTCTTTATACCGATAATTAGTCTCCTTTCCTCCGCTCCTATAAGCCACTGGCCTCACAAATTTCTCGAAACACGCATGGCACTACCGCTTATTAAGATAATTTGGCCACAGGCCTCTGGGACTACAGTTTCGGCACTGATACCAGTAAATACTCGGCTGCACAATTTTGGATAACTTGGGTCGGTCAGTGCCACTACATGTCAAGACTTAGGTCATTCAACATACCTCTTCTACATTTGGACCACCCCAGTTAACTATCTCTAGGCAGTCGCCTGTGTGAATTGTCGTATTTGGGGTTTATTGAGAGAGGTCTAATTCCAGCAGTGCTGCTTATATATTGTTAGGAATTTGTGTACCAATCATGTCAACCAAGGTAATAATTTCTCAAATTAATACTTTATAACATTAGATTCCCAGTTCACAGTAACGACAGCTTATCACATCGTTTAAAATAAGAATTTCGTCTTTTTATTCTATTTCAGGAGCAGCTAACAGAAGTTATTGAGAATAAAAATGAAGCAGAGACCATTTTTTCAATATTACATGTGAAAGCAAAGCCAAACCCTGAAAGTGACAACAAGCAAATAGGCAAAAAAAAAATTAGGGGAAAATTTAAAAAGTGAAACAACCATCGGAAGGAATAGGTTTTATTTAAGGCGTGTACAACATTCACTTCATATTTATAAATAGTTTTAACCTAGGGATGTAATTTATTAAAATTTTGCAAATAATATTTAGATTTTCCTTTTGCAAATTATTGCATTTATCATGTGAATAGCACATTTATAATGTGTAATACATATGTGTCTTGTGCTCATGTATAGTATACTATACTATTTAATAAAAGAAATTTATAAATATTTCAAATTATGTAATATGACATGAGAGTCTAGTCACAGGTATCGCTTTAGGAAAAATAGTAAGCATATTGCGAAGAGCAGGGCCATTACAGTACCAATACTGGAAACGCTGAGTCACCCCTTGTGCTGACGAGATTTATCAGTCAGGGGCACATAGATGACACTCATTAGTTTCTTGACAGTTGTCGTGCCGTCCAATGCCTTGTCAACCTGCAATAGATTGTACATGTAAACTTGTTCAATATTATTAAGGTGAACTGATCGTAATCACATAGTACCGTACACACATGATGCAAGATGGGAGCGAATTAAATACACTAGACACATTATGCAAAATGCAATTCATTTAGAAAATACAAATTTAAATTTGGTCTCCAAGAGTAGGAAAAATGTTAGCTTAAGAGAGCTAACAGTTTAGTTCTAAGCAAAATGGAGTCTTAAATATGCATAGATTTTTTTTGTGGGTATTTTTATAATAGCTGATTGTAGTATTCATCTGTTCTAAATTTCATCCAAATCTGTCCACATACAAACTTTTGCACTTACTATATTAGAGATTAAAAGTATCTATAAAATAGATGCAGTTGGCACTACACAGGTACAAGATTGATAAAAATCAACACTATTCTATCTATACACAGGGGTGAATTGAGAAGTATTCTGCCTAACACAGCTTCATTCAATTCGAAAAATCAAATCTACTAGTACTAGTTTTTTTATTTGCGCTCAAAAAACTTGGCCTAATTTCATACTTTATCGATCACTTTCACTGCCTAAAATCAAGAGATTTAAGGCTAAACGTCAGCCGCCATATTGAAAAATGACTCGTAATGACCATTCGGCTAATCGTAAGCCCGCCACATTACAGAGCGGCCGTGTTCTTTAAAATGGCTAGCCGTAATGTTATTCGGCGATTTGTACAAAACGACTACGACACATACATTATGGGAGAAATAAACATGGGAGTCAGTCAAACACGACACTGCCCATCCGGTGTAGGAACACGGACATCCCCGGTGACAGATGCGAAACATACGCTACAGCCCAGACACACGTCAAGTCGGACCACAGCACACACATTCAACTACGAACACTCCGACTCCTTCCTCCAGAGTAGGGACTAATTCCAATACAACTGGGGATTTGCATAGCTCAAATGATATCGAATGTTAGGTATTCTGAGACTACTGCGCGCGATTTGTTGCACCGGTCTAAGGGCATGGGCCCACCAGTCATGATCCTCTCCATGAACCATCGATTCACGTCAACGCCGTAGCCATTGTAGCTACCGTACCCTCGACGTGGGAGTCGGGAGATGAGTGACCCCGCGGTCTCTTTGGCCATGATTATGTTATCATCATAATGATAATAATAATAATATCTGTGGACTTATCACACTACGTTAGCTTACACCCGTGCTAAGTACCGTAAGGAGAGTGTTACTGGTACCAGGCAACGGAAATATATTTAGTATTGTTAGAAATTTAAGATTTTTATTACAGAATTACATATAACACATGACCAAGGCGGGAAACCGCGACCTCTGGATAACACGCGGACTAACCGTCCCTTACCAACTGGTCGACAAGAATAATAATAGTTAAATTAGCTATTTATTATTATAAACATTCTCAAATCGGGATGCATCTCTCCGATTTGTGGGAGTGTAGGGGTACGACATCTTTTCGACCCCAAACCTAGCCCGGCGAGCACTCATAGCAATCTGGTGAAGCATCATTGGGCTTCTCTTCGCTCCTACAGGGTTAAGATCCAGAAGATGTGGGAGTTACATTATTTTCTAGTATTTTTAAGAAGAGATAGTGCCATGCTGCATAGGAGGAGGTAGTGCCATGCATGGTGTATGACACTACATCTTCCTATGCCACGGAGTTGGGCCGGCACTACTGGGGAAATACCTCTCGCTCACTTGATACCGGCGTAAGGTGACGGCGCCGCTGACTCGTTCTGTGAGGTTTGTAAGTAGATGGTGGCCCATTGGGGAGCATGTATGATAGGAGGGCAACGCATCTGCATAACAATCATGCGAATGTCCATGGGCGTCGGTAGTCATCAAAAAGCTTTGATTGCTCGTTTGCTCCCTTATGCTATAAAAGGTACTACTTCTTTAAGTTGTCAAACTGCTTATTTACATTTTGTTATATTGTTAAGCTAGCTACATGAAAATAGGTAGGATAGGTGGGTGATTACACATTAGTATAATCCAAGTTATTGTGAAAATCATCCCAGCCAAATTAAAAATAGTATATATATTTTCACTTACAATTGTGGTCCAATTTAACATGTTATATGTATTTGGACTGCACTGGCACAAATAAAACGAAGACCCCTTATCCTGGTATTCTCAGGTAATCACAGCATTATCATCAGCCCTCTTACCTGAGTAAGATATTGTTCTCCACCCTCAGGTCCAACAGGCACAATGAGACGACCACCAGGTTTCAATTGATCTACCAACTAAAATGATTAGACAACATGGTTATTATAGAACAACTGTTATTTTATGCAGATTAAAAATACCCTTTAGTAAGAGGATGCTGCATTCGAGCCGAATTGGTTTGGTACAACCAGGGTACCTCTCACTCACATGATCCCACTGTAAAGTTTCGTGCAGCTTGTGAGTAGCCGAAGGTGAGTAAGAAAGGAGGGCAACAACCTCCTCTCTTACTCATAATTGCTTCTTTTCCTCATTATATTATGATTTTGTTGTAAATTTCATAATGTTTAATGACGGATAGTTTTCAAATCCATTGTAATGTTAGCACAGGTTTACAGATGACTTAATAACTGGCATTTACAAAGGCAAGTGTTCAATTCATTTAAGGCAGGGTAAATAGTGTATATGTCATAGTTGTTCTGTACAAATTGCTGTATAACATTAAGCCACTTTAAAAAAAACAGGACCACTTTGTTTTGTGGCAGACTAACTATTAGCCAAATTGCCATTGGATGACTTTCTTCAATATTGTGGCTGACTTTTAGCCTCATTAAATGTCTTACAACTAAGCTATGCTCTTGTCTAAACCTTTGAACCTATATGGGCATAGTTTTTTTATTTCTCTGTATTCTTCAATCAACGCCATTATTGTTGTCATGTTAAGTAACGTCGCGAGTATTAAACATGTCAAGAAGGCAGATAATGATTCACTTTATTTCCATAAGGCTATCTTTATTGAATGTTGTTTAACGCCAAACTCCTGCTGGCACAATTTCACTCAGCCATATTCAATGTGGCTAATGTTTGGCCCGCCACAAAATAAAATGGCTAGCTGTAATAAAATACAGCAATTTAGACAATCCAACTGTGACATGTACATTGGTATTCACAAATTACATATCAAATATAAATTGAATAACATATCTTACAGCCTGTGGTAGAGTTGGTGCAGCAGCTCCAACATGTATTGCATTGTAAGGTGCTTCTGCTGGGTAACCCAGCCGACCATCTCCAACTAAAATATTATAATTTTTCTAGTCTAAAGTCTGATATAAATATAATGACATAATCTCATGAAATGGTAGTGTACACTTACCAATAAGTTTAACTCTTCCTGAGGATAAAAGAACTGAATTATCTTTTTTAATATTTTGAGTAGCCAGAGATACTAATTCTGGTATATGGTCGATTCCTACCACTGCACCAGCTTGTCCGAGCATAATCGCCATAACAGCTGTTAAGTATCCAGATCCTGATCCAACATCTAAAGCTTTCTCACCTGGTGTTAGTTGATTTTTTAATCTTTCTAATGCATGAGCGTGCTAGACAAAATATCATCATCAGCAACCAAAGTATTAAAGATAAAACATTAAATGATTGTTATTATATATTTTAGTGCATAATTCAATTTCCTTACTTGAGACATGTTTAGTGATAAACTAAGATTATCTAGATGGAATTTATAGGCAAGTAACACATTAAAATAAAGCAATTAAAAGTATCAGGAAACTACTTTGTATGATGTGCCATGTTGCATTCCAATTGAATTGGTGCAGACTGCTTGTTTGCCCCTTATATTAATAAAAAAATGATACTAACTAACTTTTATATATACCGAACTTTTATATTTCAGTTAACAGGTAAGGCAAAAGTATGTGCATACCTCAACTTAATTTTTTTTAAATACACTAGATTTAAAATCATAAGAACTTACCATGTGAGGGGCACTGATGGTAGCTTGGTATCCAATAGTTTGAGGAGAATCATGGTATGGAGCTAAAGGACAATAGTGCTTCCTATCAACAGCTTCCATTGCATGGGCTACTGCTTCCGTTTTTATGATACCATTTGCTAAAAATTTATATGAATACATATAATTGCTTTTTTCTTAAGTAATGTATTTATTTGTCAAGGTAGTGCCTTAGTGTATTACAGTTGAATTCGACTCGGATGACCAGAAAGGTACCACTCGCTCACGAAACACTGGCGAAGTGACAGGATTGCTATTTCACCCTTTTAACCTGGTCCAGTTCCCAGATTATATAAATAGTAGTCGGTATCGCAAACTAAGTAAATAACTAGTAAGGTATTTTAATCAACTCTGTCCGGCATGCCAGGATAGTGAAACCAAATATTTAAATAAGCATTCAAATAAATCAGTGCTGCAGTTGATTAATCTACTAATATACACAAAACATAACTTTATTTAACATTTACGAATATAACTAAATTACCTTTAAGATTCCTAACCAGATCAGCGTTATTTATACCATGACTTCTCCAAGCCATACTTATGATTAGTAAAATTACGATTGGAAGAGAAAAATCTTTTAAGTAAAATCTTGAAGAAATTGGATTATTTTTGTTTGACATTGTGTTGCCTCCATCCCCAACTGCACGTTTGACATTAGGGATGCATACAATTTTTTTTCGGCGATATCTTTAAAACCTATGTACCTATATTAAATATCGGTAATCGTATCACCATCCTCATTTTTACTGGTACACCAGTTTCGAGCGACATTAATCAAATAATTCTTTGTTAGTGTTGCATCTATGTATCTATATATCTCTATTACTCTCTCTCTCTCTCTTTCTCTCACAGAATGCAAGCCAATTATTTTCGTTTGCCTTTCTATATATAGCCTTTAATAGTATTTTATCACGACATATAGGGCCATCACAGGAGTGGAACCATACACGTTTCCCAGTTCGCTCTGGGACCTGTGAGAGTGCCCCTACAAATGGATAGGCACCGATCGTACAAAGATACCAATAGCCCAGGCACATAAACGTATGTGCAAACACACTTAGAGGTCAACACGACCTCGCATCGACCACAGCCTCGTATTGACGAGGCTCGAACAAACACATCTCCAGTAGGGAGCTAAGCTCCGGTCTGGACCCCCCTCGACCCGGCAACGGGAAGAGTGCGAAGACATGACGAGTTTATCACGACAATTACTTTTGTTTTGTTAAGTTTATACATGTTTTATGTACATAATAAATAATAAAAGAATAGAAAATAACAACAAGAACGAATCAAAAGCTAAGAAGAGATTTTATCAATAAAATCTCTACTTACCTAACCCTATCAGCAATATTCCGAACCTATGCAGAAACACTGTCATGACTCATTATTGTTATTATTTTCTATTATTCTATTATTTGTTAACTACAAAGAACCTGTATAAACTTAGCAAAACAAAAATTATCGCCGCGACACTATTCTATTCAAAGCAAAACAGAAAGACGAAATGAAAATAATTAGCTTGCTTTCTACGAGAGAGAGAGAGAGAGAGATACCTAACTCCTTCAACTTCGTTCCATCCGGGTGTCCCCTGACACCGCTATAAGTGACTTTTCGATATCTACCAATCAATATGTAGACGTAGATCGGTACATACCGACTACAGTCAAATATGCATCGTCGCTAGTGAACATGGTGTCTAACTATCACAACTAACAATAATAATATTTGTCTACTTATCTCACTATGTTAGTCAAGCCATAATAAGTACGTTAACGTAAAGCCTTGAGTTATAGGTACTGCCAGACAACGTATATTTCTTTTTTTTTTTAATTTAAGAAGATTTATATACAAAAATAGTGAATGAAAAAAAAATCAAAATTATTACTAGCCGCAATCTTCATTGATACATAAAAGATAGAAAATACATCTAGTGAAATATTTGTTATATCTGCTTGTGAAATGATTTTTAGGCACCATGCATTATTGGTCTTTTAAAATTCAATCCCCTTGTTCATCTCTATGGCCAAGTGGTGGAGCACCCGCGTCAGCTGCAGTGTGGTCGAGTGACTGCTCCGGAAACTGAACTTCTCGTCCCTTGTTGGGATGTACAGCTTCAGTCTCCGGAACAACTTCGCCACATGCGACAGCAGCGTGATCGGCCGGTAGCTTCCGGTTAGGTTCCGAGACTTGCCCCGCTTTGAGAGGACGACGATTCTCCCTTCCTTCCAGATTTCCGGAAAGTGCGATGCGTAGAGAATGCCGTTAGCTATCCTAGTGATTGGCACAGCTGTGCGCCTCGGCATCATCACCAGCGCTGTGGGAGGGATTTTAACAGGGTCGGTGCCTTACTCCTCGAAAGGCGAAAGGCGAACTTCTGCAGCTCAGCGAGGGAGGTAAAGTCCTCCCCGCTCAGTGGCGGATGCGAGCTCGGAAGGAGCTTTCGGACGCGGCCGCGGCACCGCGAGCATATAGGTTTCTACACCGCGTACCGCGAGCATGTTTGTGCTTGCGGTGCGCGGCGGCGACTGGTGCTGTTGGATATGGTGTAAACTGTGTTTGTATGTGGCTGGCGTGCATGTCCTCTCGTGTCTGAGCGTTGTAATGGCATTGGGCGTTTGTGTCGGTGAGTGGACTGATCGTAGTCTGCGACCTAGTGAGTTGTCCGTTCAGGGCATGGAGGGATGTGTCGTTCGTGCCAGCGAGAACGATGGTTCGCTCCCAGCTGACCCCTCGACAGAGATATCCACAGCAAGTCGATTTAGATCGGCCTTGATCAGTGACAGCGGGTCCGGGTTCAGAGCCCCCTCAACTGCCTTTTCTTTATCTGATCAGATGGGAGGTGGTCGCCGCCGTCTGTGGCTCGCGGAGTTTATCCGTGAGACTACAGGCCGCAGCTTCCACCTCCTCCGCGGTTTCAAGGTGCCCGTCGGTAGTGAAATCGGCTATATGGTCGCTAAAGACCTGCCAGTCCATTCTCTACCTGGTCCGTTCCCGTTCCCTTTCAATCGCCGTCGAGTATAGCGTGATGAGGACCGGTAGGTGCTGTGTGTCCAGGTCTTACAACACCTCCATGTCCAGTGTGAAGTGGAGGTTTTTGTGAATGACGATGTTCAACACGTCCACGTTTCGCAGGGAACCTGATGGAATGTGGGTTGGACAGGGGGTCCCTGCACCGTATAGTCCCGTCGCTCCGAGTCAGCCTGCATTCTGGCGCCCTTGCGGTTGATAGTGTTCGAACCCCAAGCGGTGTGCTTGCAGTTCAGGCCACTAGTAACCAACACCTGGCCCGCGTCACCAAGTACGCGATGGCCATTGGTGAGGTTGGACGAGTGTGTGGGAGGCCTATATGCCATACCTATACCATGGTTCAAACCTTGTCGTGGCGGTGGGGCTCAGTAGCCTGGGGTGACCCGAGACACCTTGGGTGAAGCTAATTGGGGCGCTCTTTGTACCCCTCTTATAAGAAGAGGGGACAAAAGAGAAAATCAATGAGGCAGCGCTATTGCGCAAGGGGCAATGGGCGAGGATGGGATCCTCGCCCCATTGCACTGTCCCAAAGTTTGTCCTGTGGTGCGGACAACCATCTGTGGAGAGAGGCGTCGGTCCCTTAGGGGGCCGACTAGCCGTCTATGTGCCCTGACGATTTGGTGTTCCGGGGCACCTCACCAGTGACGGCATTGATGGCACTCGCGGTGGTTATTGTGGGTATTCGGCACCATAACGTGCCGTGAGCCCCACACACCTCTGGACCCCACTTGGGGCCAGTGAAGGCGCGTAAATGCGTTTCCCCGTGTCAACAAAAAAAGAGCCTATATGCTGCGTAGATTCTCAACTCCTCCCCCAACACTTTCACAACTACTCCGGCTGTGTTCATTTCGGAGAAGGGGTCGAGATCCAAGTCGATGTGGACGATGTCCCGCCGAACGAGTACCGCCATAACTATTTACGCCCTGCCGCTCGGCGAAACATAATCCCTGCGATACACGGCATAATTCGCCATCTTGAGGTCCTGCCCCGTCTCTCCGAACAGGATAACATGGATGTCACCGGGCTTCCAATAGATGATACGTAATTGCTTACGATCCATCACTGGTTGCCTTCTGGCTGGATGTCTACGGTGTTGAGGTAGACTGTGTTGGAGCTCTTGGGCAGACAAGTGAGCTCATCCGTGAACACTTGCCTGAGTACCTCCCTGACGATCTTAGCGATTATCTCCCTGTGCTCGCCAGTGTTGAACCAGGACCGCTTTCCGGCAGGGCAGTGTCTTTTGGCTCTATAGGACTCCGGGGTATCTGCTTAGTGATGTGTAATGAAGTTGTGATGAGAGACGTTGTCCTGTGTGCAGGCGTAGGCCATAGGGTAGCTGGCTGCATTGCGACTGCTCGCTCGACGGTTTGGTAGGTTGTAGTTACGCTGGACGGAGAGAGTCGGCGGTGCGGCCTCTGGAGGATCAGTTTGCTCTTGCGGGTGCTTAGGTTGCTCGATACTCGACTCCACCGCCAACGATACCGCAGGTGGGGATTAGGGGGACTGGCCTCAGTTGTGTGGCCCGACGCAATTCGCACACCTCGGTGTATCACCCTTGGGTAGAGGGCAGTCGCCGACCGCGTGGTTCTACCCATGTCTTACTCACCGGATTTGTCGGTGGCAATTTCTGGAGGAGTGACCTTCCGCCCCACCTACACTACCCCCGGCATACAGAGCAGCTCCTTCACCTCATTGTGGCGTCCGAGCATCTCGCAATCCATGCGCTCTAATTGGGCATGAATCAGGCAGCCGGCTCTACCCCCTCGCTGGAATGTGACGCACGAAGCGCACAGGGAAGCTCAGACCCATGAGCTCCGCGGCAATGCTGTCCATGCTCATCCCCACAGGCAGGCCTCTAACAACCACCTTGGAGGGGAGGTCTGCCGGTGCGGTGTAGCAGTGCCACTGCACCGTCGGGTCCACCTTTGATAGGCCCGTCATGAGCCTCTGGACCGCCCTGTATTCTTCCGGCGTCTGGGCGGGGAATCGGATGCCCCTCCCGAATGGCCTGGCGTTCGGCGCGTGTCACAGCTGGTCCTTAAGGGCGCGGAAATGGCGGTGACAATCCGGGAGGTTCTTCACCACAATAAGAGAGTTGGGGGCTGATGATGATGGGTTGTTGAGTGTGTTGACAGTGCGTGCCTGTGCGTTGGTACCCGGCGCGGATGTGTGTTTCGGGCTCTCAAGAGCCGCTGGAAACTGTGGTATCTCGTGGCGTTGTTCGTCATACTGGATGACGCGCCCGGTTCCCTATGCGGCGACACAGCAGTCGCACTAGAGGTCGAGGCTGGCGGCGCCGTCGAGCAGGTGTTCGGGGTGGACAGATTCGTTGGTCGGTGTTGTGGAGACGGGCATGGCGACGGCGATGAGCCGGCCAGCGTCACCACGTTATCGGGTTTCTCCTCCGGGGAGGACACCGCACGCTTCTGGAGGCGTAATCTCACTAGAGGCTAGAAATTGTCCTCCATCTCCTCGCGCGTGGGGAATAGGGGACGACTAACAATGCAAATGTTAAAAATGACACTAGCAGTCATTTGGTTGCCTAACCATACTATATCTATATTACCTCTATGCTACCGAGTGACAAACTTTATAGGTCAATGACAAATAACAATTGACAAGTATAGTAGTAACATTGTGAAAGTTTTAAATTTCAGTATTTTCTATTTCGTAATTGAAATCTAATATATTTAAAATCGGCAATGGTATGTGATGGCCCAGATCCACCCGATGATTCTCCTCACAATATCATTCCACCGCCACGTCACGAACTAATGTCGAATCGAAACCATGAAGATAGTGATGAAGAACAAAGCGAATACTTTGGATACGAGCCGTTACCTCAAGGCCCGGAAACAGCACCTGCAGATGGAATGATGAGCGAGGAAGAAAACGATGTAAGAAAATCATATTGTATTTGTATATAATATAATTGAACAGAAGGCGTTGCCATCAGGACGTCTGGATTGTTAGCTCTAACAAGTGTAATAAATTAAAAACATTCATGATTACATTTAATTTTTCTAGGATTTGCATATGCAAATCCTAGAAAACGGGATATCCCGTTGATGGCTTTTTGTTGGAAAATCAGAATGTAAACAGTTACACCATTTTTTTGGAAATATTGTATTGATAAATTATGCTTCATTAATATTTGTTTAAAGAGTAAAAATGGATATCTATAAGAAACTTTTTTTTAGATCTATTAGTAAAATTGTTTAATTTTGTATAAATTGACCTGAAATTATTAAAATATGTTTAAAGTAATGTATATCTAGAAATTGGTTAGCTATGGCCTCGGCCGCTATCTTGAAAACAAAAAATTTAAATCTAAAAGAATCTGTGATAAAACTTTGTGAAATTGTATTGTTTTATTAAAGCTTTCACCGCTATTGCATTCCTTCTCAAGTAGTCTTTCTTAAGTAGAATCAATACTATTTGATATTAAATGTGATCAAATTTCAGTGGATCTATTAAGTACTTGATACCATGGTCCTTGTAATCTCTATATTTAGAAACACATCTGTTTTATTAATTATAATTATAATTAGTGGTATTGTAGATTGTTTTAATTAAATTTCTTAGTTTCTTAAAGTAAACCAGTGTTCCAATGCACATGTTATCTTGTGCATATGGTTACAATGTAATCAAGTAACCAATCAGTGTGGTATGTTAATCAACAATCATTTATTATTATTATAAGCTCACTACTACATTTATATAAATCCTCTACACTGAACAATAATGATGATGGGTTCTTTCCAATGACACTTTGTAAACAACTGTTGATAAGAGGTTAAATGTTTCAGATGAATGACATACAACATGTACCAGAGGGTAATGTTCCACCTATTGAACCAATGGAGTCTGTTATAACTAGACAAGTCTGGAACACACCCCGGCCCAATGATTCAATTGAAATGAATAACGAGAGGGCTCAACAGGTGAGATCAAGAGTTTCTATATCATTACTTTCACTTCATTGAATACACTAAACTTAAAAATATGACTAAAGAATCCATTTAAAATAAAAGATACATATAAATTCTAAGGAAAATGTAATAAAATTTTGTTTTTATGACTAAACGCACTTGACGCTAATGCCAGACTGATGTCTGGCATTAGCGTCAAGTGCGTACAGTCACATTTTTGTTTATGCTTTTGTGAGATCAATTTTATTACCAAGTCTATCCTTGTACTTGCTTCAAAGTGAGTAAATGTTAATATAATGTCTTTCTTTTTGTTTTTATAACTCTGTTAATTAAGTTATTTAATCATTGAAATAATCTTGTTTTGAATCAGTGAAAATTTTAATCAGTTTCTTTTTTCATTTACCCTCATTAACTTTTTTCATGAGTGATTTGTGTGAGGAGACGGACTTCGAGGCCGAATTTAATGTCGCGACGTCTCCCGAGACTGTCCGAGGGGTTGTCTTGGGGTCACCACGTCCTGCAGAGGATGATCAGGATATGGACATCGAGTGCGCGGGTGCGCCGCCGCCACGCGGTAAGCCCGCGCGCAAGGTGCAGAAGAACAGTGCGGAGGACGACGGCTTCACTGTCGTGGCGTGCCGCAAGCGCATGAACCTGCGACGCTCGCCCCCGTTAGCCTGCTATACGGTTGCGACGGAAGAGATTTACGAAGTATCCTTAAGCAGTAGAGAAATTTTACCCAAACAGTTGGGATTCGCCAAGTTTTTAAAAACTATAATGTTGAAGGCGTCTTACGGGTTTTAATTGCTCCGGTTTGCTACAAATGCTGACGCATATAACTTTCTGGACGGGTAAATTCCAAAAAATATGAATGAAGAATAATCAATGAAGTCGCGTTTTCATATGGCGTAGTGAGAGACACTGACATCGACATTGAGGAGATAGAGCTAAAGGAAATACTAGAGTCGGACACTGAAATTGTAGCGGTTAAGAGGTTAATAGAAGGGATTCTGAGGAGAAATAGAGCAAGAGTGAAACCGTGCGCATTTGTTTCCGCGGTTCAATTTTGCCCCCGTATGTCAAGGCATACGAATGTAGGATGGCTGTGGACTCATTTATGTACCCAGTCACCCAGTGATAAAAATGCTGGCGATTCGGACACTTAACTCACTATTGCCCTTCTAACACGAAAATGTGCCCCAAAAGATGTTTCATGCCGACCAGTTAATAAGAAGCGCCAGTTACGCGCATCTATGAAAGACTTGTGCACCAGCATCGACAATGAATCGGCGTCTGTGATGTGAAGAAAGATGAAGGGAGGAGGTCGAAGCAGGGCTGGCGTAGACCCTTTTAAAGCCGAAGAATAGTCTTGCGCAGCCTGAGCCGACCTTTACTTCTGCACCTTCAATTTTAGAAATCGCCATAACGTAACATAATAGCTGAACAACAAAATTATTTAAAGAAAAAAGATACAGCACCAGCAATTGATACTATTTCTTATTCTATCTATCATCATCATTTTCGTATCTATCTTTCGATCACAGCAAAATCAATGCCGTTAAAAAAATTAATCTAACATAACGGACTGCTATTTTTCCTGATCAATGGAGAGATGTACAAATTATTCCCATACTTAAGCCAGGAAGGGATCCTAGACCGCCCTCATTATCCGATCTCAGTCATGTCTTGCCCGTATAAGATTTTACATTTTATTATCATGAAAAGGTTAGAGTGGTTTGTGGAAAGTTACTGGCTCATCTACGGGATTTAGACGCTCTCATACTTGTTTGGATAACCTAGCCACTTTTACATCTGATATACAATTAGGATTCGATAGTAAAAGATCAACCATTGCATGCTTTATCGATATTGATAATGCATATATCAATATTCGATCTTTAATTAATATATGGCAATGTATCGGTACAGGCGATAGTGTATACCTTTGGAATTTTTTATCTCTTTAATAAGACATATTTCTGAGATTAGCTCAAGGGGACCGTATATCCCCGCTTCTATTTAATACTGCTACCATGGAGATTGTCAATAATATCAATTTTTTTTTTTAATATCAATTTTATATCTCCCAGTATGCTGACGATTTCATTTTGTATAAAACAGTAGAAAATGGTCGCATTTTGGATACAGTATCTTTAAATCTGTCGTTGGATCTATGGTTTTATTATTAGAAAAGTTGACTTATGTATATCGGAATCTGAAACTAATATATGTATTTTTAAACGTTATAGTAATGTAAAAAAAATATAATATGATTTTTAATATAAATTTGGACATCAATGAAACGCCTCTCTGAGCAATTGATAGAGTTAAATATCTAGGTGTGTGGCTAGACTCAAAGTTGAAGTGGGGGCATCACATCATCGAGACCTGTGAAAATATCTATAAACGTGTAAATATCTTAAAAGTTTTAGCTGGGAAGTCATGGGGAGTTCACCCTGTTCACCTCCGGAGACTGTACAGTTCTCTCATAAGAAGCCGTCTGGACTATGGTAGCTTCGTCTATGGCAGTTGTGCCACATCTCGGTTAAAAAAATTGGATATTCCACAAAATAGGGCCTTGCGGGTTTGTGCAGGTTTCATACGCAGTTCTCCGGTTATGGCATTACAGAGTGAGCTCTCCGTTCCACCTTTATCTATACGGCGCCATTGGCTTGGTATTTAATTAAAAGTGGCTCTAAGACTAATAGTCTTAATATTGTAATTAAATTAAAAAGTCCTATTTATTGGTCATCGCCGCCACTTCAATAATATTGACTTTCCTTTGTTGGCAAAAATTTATGCCGAGAGTACGGAGCTCGATGTTTATGAAAGCCCTAAATTAGAAATGTGCTCTCTAAATACTTGAGTGTCTTATATGGATGTTAAATCATGTATTCCGGTTACAGTCGAAGACTTACCTGCAAATACATATTTTGCAAATGTTATCACATAATTATTCTCGATTTTATAAGATATATACCGATGGCTCTAAATCTGTACAAGGTGTTGGAGCTGCTCTCTGCGATCCTCACTGCAACGTGTCCTTCAAGTGGAAGCTGCTCAGTGCGGCGTGTGTGATGCGAGCCGAGCTGGTCGCGATTGAAGAGGCTCTAAGTCACACAAACAATTTAACGAACCAGCCTCCAGTCGTTAAACTGTCAGACTCGAGGTGTGCCCTCCAGCACCTTACTAGTTGCGTATCGGCTCAGAGAGGCATGCCCATTGCATTTCAAGCTATTAAGTTAATCCAGGAATTTATCCAAAAAAATAAGCTTATAAAAATCTGCCAGTGAACTGCTTCCTTTTATAAAGAAAAAATATCTAGAAAAGTGGTAGTATCTTTCACTTTGGTGAACTTAAGGATGTTGGGGCCTGGTACAGAACCATCCAAGGAAAGCCTCTATGGACTCCATGGTTTGACCATGCCAATTTCTCTAGGGGACTGCTGGTCCCGACATTCGGACTGCGTTCCGGGCATGTTCCAACAAATAAATTTTATCATATGAAGGGTATTAAACCCTCACCACTTTGTGAAGAGTGTAGTTGTTTGTCAGAATGTGTCAGGAATGCAGATCTGAATAGCAGAGCGCTGGGGGAGTCTGTTCCTGTGAGTGTTGACGAGGTCGATAGCTGGCTAGCCACTTACAAGCAGGGCTCTTAAATTGTAAAATTTTATGGACCATTAAGGGAATGAAATCCATGAGGCTGACATGTTCACCTCAGGCATTCAAAGCCTCGTCAAATGTTAGAAAAATAAAAAGAAAATAAATTTATTAAACATTTGTTGATCAATGATTTTTGTTTTAGGTTATGTCAATAATGGCTAATGTTGCTCTTCCACAAGGATCTATACCCGAATGGGCACAAAGCATTTCTGAAGAACAGTGGAAGCAAACTCTCAATGACAGGATAGAGAAGCTAAGAAGTAATAGGTAGATTAATTAGTGTAAATAGAATTATTACCCGATTTGGAGCTACAACTTGGCGTGGAAGTCTCATCTAAGGGTGCACTATAAAGGTAGCATTACCTGATTGAGACCGAATCATTTCTCAGGTCTCAGACAATGGTTTTTTTAGATCTTCATTTAAAAGCTGATGTAAGGCAGACTTAATGTTTATACATTATAAAGATTAAGTCAGCCTTAAATCTACTGAAAAAATGGTTATAAACTTAACTTTAAATCACTTACAAATAGCGAATGGATAACAAAACTTGAGAATCAGTCCCTATATTCTAAATTAAAATGAGAAATAACAATGTTATGTATGAGAAAGGATAGTTCAGCTTTATTACATTTAGTGTCCATCATAAATTCTTCTCGGAGAAATTTGTTGAAAATGCGAAAACAGAGTGTTAAATGAGACAATGCTTATTTTATTTATCTGTATGAGGAAAAATTACCTATAATTGTCATGCACAAATGGTTCCTTCCTTCCATCCTTCCCTAGGACATTATAACAAATGCGAACACAAGTGAATGTATACAAACGCTTTATTTTCACATCTCATTGTTACATTTATTTTATTGTAAGTTTTGCATCTAACATTTATGAGTCCTAAAAATAAAATTATGTAATTTCCATTTTGTCTGAATTTTGTTTTATTATTAAGCAACGGACTTCAATAACATATAAAATGTAAAAGGCTGTAGACCCCTCGTCATACTCAACAACATGACTGGAAGATGGAGTGGCATATTTACGTCAGTTTTAAAGTAAACATCGCCCCAGAGTCTTGCTACACTACAGCTCCAAGGAGGATCTTCGCGTTCATTAAAAGAGGCCTATGTTCAGTAATGTTCCAATAAGGTGGAACTTAGACAAAAAGTATCTGACTAGTAAAAACTGTGAGTTGAGATTTGTGCAAGAGTAGGTCCTGTAATCATAATATTAATTAAGTATTAACACTACAATTTACTGTTCCAGTTTTATAAGTATAAAAACTGTTTTTTTTTTCGGATGGACCTACTACTGATTGGCGGCGCTTGTCCTGCCTTAACAGTTCGACTGATTACGGAAGACTTTTTGTCTTCAGGTTTTAGGTAGACGATAGGGGGACAGACCCCTCCTTTCCCGCAGATGGGAAGATGCAAACCGGAATTTTTGTGGACATTACCCTATAGTAATTATTTTTGGGACCGAAAAGCGGGAAGCGGTCCCCATCCCCACGCTAGTGGGACGGCGCGCGCACAAGGCCTTTATTGTTTCGGGCCGTGTATAGGGATAATTGAGCTCGTCTTTCGGTTTGGCTTGTCAGAGGAGGCCGGCCTCCTCCCCCACCCTCTGACGGGTGGGGTCGATTTTATTTTAGAGCTCTCTAAGATCGCGTTATATTATTTCTGCATTTATATAAAAACTGTTGCACACTCATACTAGCGGTATATAACAGAACCAAGTCTAGTTTATATTGAAGTACAATTGAAAACAATGTTTTACTAGCTCTGTCCCGCGATTGTGCAAGTCTTAAAACATATCTCTTGCCAGCCATTCAATTGATTCCGGCTTAAAGTAATTTTTATGTTATTCTGGTTTTTAATCAATATTTGTGCGGAAATATTTTTTTTAACATATTCCGTTTAGTATATTTTTGTATACAAACTTTGGCATTAATAATAATAGATACTAGCATGTAGGACTGGTGAAATTGTAACTTAAGATAATAGATACTAGCATGTTAGGACTGGTGAAATTGTAACTTAAGAAGTTGGATCATTAATAACAGCACTGAATGTGACGAGCTTGGTTTTCTCGTTTCTAATGAACATGTAAAAAGGCGAGTCCACGTAGAACAGCTCGGCAGTGCGCGCCAGGATGCCGCTCGTCGCTGCCACGGCCTCTGTTCCGTACTCTGCATTATGACAAAAACAAATTCGTACAAAGTTCTACCTAGTTTAAATGTTTATGACAGCGCCGCGTAGAAACCAGCTTGAGTTCTATTATTTCATACAAAATTTCATTTTTCTACCCCCTTTGAGGTGAAATTTTCAAAAATTCTTTCATATTGAATAAAGCCTTAAAACTATCTGTACAAAATTAATTTACAAAAATACCAATATATACGGTCAGCGCCTAAAAATAGTACTAATAAAATATGTACACAATGAAAAATGACGCACTTAAAATCATGCGCCTAATGTAAACGTCGGGTTGTACGCAGTCGGGTAAAAATTATGTCCAACTTATGCACCTCTTACAAATATAACCCGCTTGTAAAAAGAACTTTAAACTTTTAAAACAATCTTCGTCTTTAGAGTGTCAGTTCAGTATGAGATCGTGTATCTTGCATTTTTATAAATATTGATTTACAGCATTGGCTGTACAACAAGTTTTTGCTGGATCGACCCTGTGGTTTCGGCTCTGCGTTGATAAATAAGTCAAGACTCGTTAACTTATATATTAGGAAAAAGCATTTAGAGAACGCTCTCTAAATGCTTTTCTTCACGGAAACGAATGGGAAGGGTGCATCCCGATAGATATTTCAGAATAGCTAAAATAACTATTATCTTGGCCGTGGGGCTGGGACCCTTCGCCCCCTCTTTAACGAGGAGGGCTCCTCACGCGCGGCATCTAAAGTTGGCCTTGCATACGACGACAACACAGGCTGGTGGTATGGCGCGCGCTCGTGCCGTTGATTTTAACTCGTTGGCAAACCGCGTAAGGATTCTTTCATAACCAAGCGAGGACGTTTCATATAACTAAAGAAATATTACTTTGGCCGTGGTATCTAAACGCCCGCAATATGTTGTATGTTTATTGCTTACCATTAATATTTATCCTCACATCGTGTATGATCGAATCTATGTGAACGCCAGGATTAGGCAGACTGTTGATGATCTGTAAAAAATCTTTGACGCCCACGTCATTATAGTTATTAATTCTCGCTAGAATGTCATTCTCAGTTTTGTTGGCAGCTGCATTAGCGTCGAGCATGAGCGCAAAATTTGCCAACTTCGGCTGAAATAACGTCTGAATGCCCAACGCTTGCAAGGAATCTTCCAAATATGTCGAGCCTTGAAGGTCCATTCGCGGGAATCTAATGACACACTTGTTCACTTTCATTTCCTCTATAACTTTGTCAATCTTCTCGCTGTCCAATCGGCTCAGTAAATCCGTTAGACTTGTGTTTTTGGGGTGACGAGGTTTCAGAACGTACAGTGTGGTTACGCTGTCATTATAGGGCAATGCTATCATTTGTATACCTGAAATATCGAAACATCATAAGTTAAGTTTACAGATAGATAGGACGATTGTTGAATTACCTACTTTAGTAAGAGGTTTAACCATTTCATGCGGTTTATATGCTTCCAGTAATATCACTATCCCAATAGACGGGTTCATCGAAGGAGGGCGACATGCCTGTTTATCAATAATGGATGTTAAGGAGCATATGCATTCATAGAAAGTATTCGCGTTCTCGTTTTACTGTCCATAATAATATTTAAAAAAAAGTGCTTCTGGATACTTCAAACTGTTGACAGTGAAGTCTAAGGCACCGTACTTCTGGATACTTCAAACTGTTGACAGTGAAGTCTAAGGCACCGTACTTCTGGATACTTCAAACTGTTGACAGTGAAGTCTAAGGCACCGTACTTCTGGATACTTCAAACTGTTGACAGTGAAGTCTAAGGCACCGTACTTCAATTCTGCCATGTTCGTGTAAGTCAACAGTGTCAAAAGCTAACGTCGCGAGGAGACATTTAACAATAAAAATATGTATTTTTAGTTTTAGTCCTAGCTGTGGTAGATAATTAAATAGATGTAGTAAAATTATGAATATGACTTCTTGAATGTCTACAATTAAATCAAACACCGGTACAACTCTAGCCCTGTCCAAAAAACAACTGGCGAAACAAACTGAGTGGATCTCAACATCATAAATAAAATAAATTTTAACACCGAAAGAGAAAGACTCTTTGATGAATGTATGGAATATTGGAAATCGAAGTCAGATCCTCCGGATTCAACCAAACTCCTGACAAATTCAAACCTATTTCCTGGCATTCAACCAAAAATAACAATGCGAACAAGCAAGAGGTGTGCCATGCTGCATTGCAGCCGAGTGAGCCGGCGCCGACCGGGGCGCTTCTCATTGACCACAGTGATATCGCCTAAACCGGTTTTGCGAGTAGCCGGTGGTCCATTGGTGGGAAGAGAAGGAGGATAATGCTTGTATATAACAATAATGCGGACGTTTAGTGGCATCGGTAGTTATGAAAAGTACCGACGGCTACTTGGTCCGCCTATAATAAAAAAAACCGTGAAGTTTCTTTATATGGCACAGGTTAGTACAACTATAACACAAGGTATAGTATCAATTACCATTTTCAGGCGAGTGCGTGTAGTTAAACTCTCCAAAATTCAACATTAGGTCTGCCACAACTTCCTTGCCGGGCTTTTTAAACGGCATCCTGGAATGGAGATAATTTATTTCATTGTATATATGTGTAATAGAATCGATTATATTAATAGTGTTGTCGTCGACGTTACTTTTTGTTGGTTTCAGTTCAATATTTATTGGAGCATATGTGGCCGGGCACGGGCCGCTAGTTGGTCCTGGGCTAACACTACCCGCGGGTCCATCAATTATGCAACTACTTTGGTAATTGCCATTTTGTCATGACCCTTAAAGTTTAAAGCCTTAAAGTAGATCCGTCCTGCGGCCAGCAGTGAAACACTGACCATCATGATGATTTCTTCCCCTTAATTTTCAATTTCACAGCCACAGAGGGCGGTTTACTGCTGTGAAAATGTTATTGTAATGTTTCATAAAAGAAAGTTGCTTGAAAAAGTGCTATGCCATATCACCGTATTAATGGACCGGTACGATAGGGGAGGTACTCGCTAACGTAACTCCGATGTGTAGTGGTGGCTATGTCCAGCGGATAATTGGGACTCGGAACATTTATCCTCCTTCAATCCATAATAGGCCACCAGCTACTCACACACCGCACAACAGCATAGCGGTTCCTATGTAGCATGACCTGCCCTCTCGCTATCTACTTCTCTGTCTTAAATGTATATTTGAAAAAGTTTCCTTTGTTAAGAAGAGGCTAAACTGGTTTGCATGTCAAGGTCAGTCGCCCGCGAATCACACCACACGCTGCACGCTGCCAGCAAGGTGAGAGTGTTCAGTGCGCACATGCCAGTCCCGTCAAGGTTACCACTGCTCTCTCGGTCGCATCAATGTTAGTTTTATACACGGCAGATCTTCACGAGCAAACTTTATTACTCACTGGCTATGCCCCACGGTTTCACCCGTGATAAATAATATCCCAAGGAAACCATTCTGTTTAGGCATAAAAGTAATTAATGTTCTTAGTATTTCAGATAATCTGTATCGATGCCAAATTTCATCCGAATACGTTCAGTAACATTTGTGTGAAAAAAGAACAAAATATGTAATTAATGAAGTCGTACTTACAAGATTAGTACAATGTTCTTGACGTTCTTTCAACCTACCTGCTTTTAGGGCCGAATTGAGAAGTCTGTTTTAGAAATGAATCTCATTGGGAGTCGTGTGTATTAGGCAGGGATCCAAAAATGATGCTACACTTACTTTTGAGTATATTCTGGTGTAAACGGCAACTGCCACTGGCCGCTGAAATACAGAGCGCTCAGTAATACAGCTTGAGTGTCAGCGGGGAGCGGCTGTTTCAAAAATTCATCGATTTTTGCGTTTGTGTGGTCACTAACCCATCTGAAAAATATGAGCGTACCTTAGACCACACAACCGAAGTGAAAGGTATACGAAACGCAACTCTCTCTTTCTATCTTCACTAACTTGTATTCTCCTCTAACATCTCGTTTTCGTATTGACTTCATCACTAATTCACCACCTCCACAAGTCAAGCCTTAAGAAGGGCGTGCGTAAAGAAATATTCTTTTAAAAATTAAAAGTGCAAATTATGAGCTCTTCTTAGTCTAATAGACCACACAATATAAACACAAAACAATTCTTTGTTGGTTGGTCGCGCATATAAAAAAGAACATGTGTATATATGATAATTTGTCCTTTGTTACGCAGGTTGCGTAGAATTTTAATAGTGTTTAATTTGATATAAATTATTTATAGATATAGAGCTGCCGGGTGCCGTTATGCATTCCAATGCTTTTGAATTCCCAAAGTCATGGAAAATATAGTTTATAATGTTGGGGCAAGTTTAGTACCCACTTTTTGTTTCATAAATATCAATAAGTCGTCTTTAGATTGTCGCGCCGATTAGTGACTGAAACATGCTCCTTTCGGCTTCTAGTATAATACACGTGGTGGCCCATATATTGAAATTCTATCATAACTATAAAAAATCATTCGGCTTCGAATACAGCTCTATTGTAAAAGCTTTTATAGGTATATACATATATAATAAAACGACATGTCGTATGTCATAATATGTTTGACATTGTCACAAGTTGCGTATTACAGAACTTTTACGACAATGTGCATGCCGCAGTACGGGGGACGTTTTATTTCATTATAATAATAAAATTTAATGCATATTCTACTCGTAAAATAAGTGTTCTAAACTTCTCCTACCTGACTACAGCTCTACCATGTATAAAATTGATTCAACTTTTAATTTTGCACATGTCTGTGCTAGGTTTGAATCGGCGGTAGAATTTTTGACGTTCAATAAGAGAGTTGTAAGACTCACTTCACTTGACGCCGTTGCTACACGAGAGAAATGCCCCTGCTGATCTGATTTAGTCACTAACAGCTGTACCTGAGTAAGAGTGGCGAACTTAATTTCAGCTAAAATTGACTTCTTATTGCAGGATCTACCAATAACATACATTGTGGAAATCATGAATGAATATACAATTTTTAGAATGAATTTACTGTATATATGAAACTACCTACTGTAATTATCCATTTAACTAGTACATAGGTGAAACCATAGCGGAGCTACGAGTAAGCGGCTTTATCAAGCCACGCTACGTAATCGAATAATGAAAATTTTGGTCGCCCCTGCTGTGGATTGGTACCGACTCCAGAGCCCTTGTTCCGTTAACATTAACAAACGTACTTATTAACAATTATCTTGGCGGCGTTCCTGTCTGCGAAGTCAACGCTGATTGCTTCGCCGTTGTACACCGCGCCTAAGTACCGGCCGTACGCCTCGCGCAGCCTCGCGCGCGCGTCCACGAGCACGGCGTCCGCGTACAGCGTCTTACTCGCACCTTTTCCGTTGAGGGACCGTAACAAATCGCCAAACTCTTCATGGTTTTTGCGATTTTTCCTCACATCTGTGAATTAAATTTAACTCTATTAGTCTTATTCGGTACATATATTGAATTTTATTTGTTTATTAAATAACACACATACCTACTACACACAAAAAGTAATGAGTAAGGAACAATATGTAAATTGTGGAACGAATCCTTTAAACAACGCGTATTTACAATGACATTCTAAAAATCTACGTTTCCCGAAGTGTCCCCGAAGGAAGGCCGATGGGTTGGGTTACGAAGGGGTCATGTTAGTTTCCTTTTTGTTTGTTAGGTGAAACGCTTAATTTAAGAATAAATATAATAAATTATTTTCATTGCTAAATAGAAGCGGAAGAAATCAAGGGCAGCGCTAGTATAACAATAAAACTAGAAATAATGGCAATTGTAACTTTACCACGGGAAAATCCGAGTGCGTCGGCCAGCTCATCGTACGACCTCCCCACGCTGCCCAGCAGGGTCATGGCCAGCAGTCCTGTGTGTCAGACAAGTGTTTACTTCATTACTCAGCTTACTCGCTACTCGGTATTGGGCCATTCATTAGTTCACTACATACTACAAGTCTAAGAGCTGGCAGACATTTTGGAGAAGGTATCTGAACGCCTATAAAATATTCTTTTTCATAATATGTATATACTTTTTAAATGTGCTTCTAGTCATATGGCGACACCTCGCTTTCTTGCTCGTATATTTTTATACTAACATTACGTAAATAATGAATTTCAAAGTACAAATATCTTACTTAAAGCTTTGAACATACCGGCCTTTCAAGATTTATTAAATATTCTATCATTAGCATATTTGTTGATTATATTGTAGTATAGGTTTCACTAACAAAAGTATTGTGTAACCTTAACTCTTGACGCGCTTAAACACATTCTTCAAAATGTCTGCCAGCTCTTTGGCTATACTCATAAAGTACTTTACTGTCGCCCAACATGTCGTATAGTAACCGATGACTGAATCAGTATACAGCAGTCAAAGAAAAGGGTACACAATATAAATACATATTTCTAGCTCTGCATGAGTAGACGGATATTACGCGGAAGGAATTCCCTGATATGTATCACGCACTTCCAACGTCGCCTAGTTTCCTAATGAAACATTGCGAAAATATCGCTGTAATTCTAAGAAAACTTCAATTTAAACCGGTCTAATGCGATTTGGACTCCTACTCGAGGGTCCCTTACTTCGTCACTTGTACGTATATACATTATTAAAACTACGGATAAGCTGCCAAACTTATGGAGGCATTAATTTTGTAAGACAATTATCTACAAATATGAGTTTATTAAATTATTTATTTTTGTTATATCGATTTGTTTTACTTTCTGCATTAGTTATGTTGAATAGTTTAGGTATCTGATTGTCCTAGAGATCGCCATCATCTCTAGAACTATCATAAAGATTTAATTTTTTACAATTACTTGGTACCCAATGCATTAACACTTCACTACGTTAACACCTGGACACCCGTTCGAGGACTGTAGCGCCCAGACTTGTTTCGGCTGCAAACCTATTGTAATGAACAGAAAATGGTACCAATTTACTACTTCTAAATGCAAACGACGGAATCCTCATGCTACGGTGCTGCGAGAGCATTCGCCGCCGTGGCCCGGCCACGCTCCCCGTCTCCCGGCTCCGTCAGCGACTGGACTATTAGGTACCTAGTCTTATTTACATACTTAGCTTTTTTTTATAAAATCATGTTCAACTCACCAGCAATCCCGGCTGGTGATATTATAACATTTTTGTCTTCTATGTTTTTTATCATGTGCGTCATTAGTTTGTAGCCAAAACTATTAACGGAATTCGCTACGGAGCCGTCTATGGTTTGTTTCGGTTGAGTACTCGTGATGTTCCTAAAAATACAAAATTCATAAAATTATTTATAATTTTATATATGTACCTGCCCTGGACTAGTTACGCCAAATGTATTTTAATATAAGGTACTACTGAGTAGGTATCTAATAGATCCTGATGATTTCTTGTTCCGGGGCACCTCACCAAACGCGGCACTAGTGGCACTCGCGATGTTTTCTGTGGGTATTTGGCACTATGATGTGCCGCGAGCCCCACACACCACAGGACCCCACCCAGGGCCAATATACTCCATAGCAGACATGATGGTACCTATCTAGTCAGTTTTAAGATTCTGTAGCCAATTGGTAAAAAGTGGAACTCTTTAGCTTCGCCATGTCCGTCTTTTTGTCCGTCCGTACATTCACACACACATTCTATTCGGAGATTATGGATGCTGTATGTTTGTAATTTTATGAAGCGCTACAATGTAGTATGATTTTGAAAAGTAAAGTGATTGTGGATGACGGTGTACGAACTATGACGTGTTGGCAACACGTCGAAGTAGTTGGCAACACGTCGAAGTAGTTGGCAACACGTCGAAGTAGTTGGCAACACGTCGAAGTAGTTGGCAACAGGTCGAACTAATTGGCAACACGTCGAGGTAGTTGGCAACACGTCGTTTTGAGAAGACTGATGATCCACTTAAAAGTATGTTTATCTACTATGAGATCAAAGTAGCACTATTTGATATGAAACGGCAAACATTTGTTTACCTGATGAGATTTATAAAGTCTTCTTCCTCCTCGCCGCCCCGCCCGGCATGTGACAGCAGGAGAAGAAATAATACACTGTAGCTCCAAGATGTACAAGTCATGGTTGTTCAAAGTTGTCCACTCTAATACAATCACTAAATCATAAAATATATTAAAATAAAATTACTGCCGAAGTTCCGGTTAGCGTACTAGGAACCTAACTGGCGTATAAAGAAAAAAAATCCGTTTCGCATGTTTCGCATAATTAATATGAAATAAACTGATTGAAAAATTAAGTGGCAAAGAGATACTTGACATTTTACGTAACTGTCAAATGTAAAATCTACCAATTTAAACCTAGTAGGTAATTGTATTGGCAAAGATGAGCGTGTGGTCATGGCTACCACTTATTCCAGGTTCCGAGCAGGACGTAACAGTGTGTCTTCTATACCTATACCTACCCAGCTTGTGCATTTCACCTACCTTCTTATACAAAACTCGTAATGAGATTATTATGAACTTGCTAAGCGAAACGACTTACCGTGTTATACTTAATACAGTGCAGATTTACGAAGTGTATTTATGAGAAATCTTGTTTGAATGAAGCAAACATAAATGATTTACAATTTGATTTTACAGGTATGTCAATGGCGATCTAAGATACGAACTCATAAACTGGCTCATGTGTCTGTTTTCTTAAATGGCACGCATTCATTTATGCAAACAAGAACAACCAGTTACCTAAAATTATACAGACAATAAATTCGAGTTGATTTATTTAACTTGCACACTGTGTATATATATGTTTGAAAAGGATATGCTAGAGAAAAGCCTGTGTCCAGCAGTGTACCGACAAGGGCTGATAATGATGATGATGCTATATTACATACATATATGTTATATGCATATTACATTGGCTATAGGAGTTTTTAATGCATGCATAGAGGGAAATAATGACCTGCACCTATATGAAAGAACCACCATAATGACCAATGACGTTTTATGGGAGAGGTCTATGTCTAGCAGTGGATGTCGTTTGACTGATGATGATGTTGATTATGATGGAGCCAAAACGAGTAGTCATTTTGCTAGCCTTCCTCCAGGAAGGCTACTTCCAAGTAGCGACATGTTTTAAGCATACGAAAAAAAAGTACTTTGCACGTCTTTAGTTCACCTTCTTTGTGAAAATTGTAAAAACTAATTGTACTTAGGCTTCAATAAAAACTACAAATTAAAATTTGGTTTGTACAATATCGACTTGGTATAATATAAGGTATAAAAGGTAAGTCCGAAGTATTCATACTACCATAAGGTGGACTTGTCAGTACTGCTGTTTGAGGTCTACCACGAGTTGAACGAAGTAAAGAAAAACTGGGAACAAGTAACCATGTGGGTTAGACGGAACACCTTTTAGTGCTAGTTCCCACAGCCATGTGTGGTCTTTTTTATAGTATAGGGGGACAAACGAGCAATCGGAGCCTTTTAATGATACCGTCGTCTGTCGTGCGGGACCAATCCCGTTGCATAGGAGGATATAGTGTCATGCACCATGCAGGGCACTACTTCTTCCTATGCAGAATGGCACTACCCCTTGCAATATGCTCACTCGCTTCTCCCGAACTACTTACACATACATACAAAAATGAAACTTTATACCTACCTATACTTCAATCAATATTGACTGTCTTTAACTAAAATTTGTTATTTTTATTACTCCTTAACATAAAATTACTTTTATGGATTTGACGCGGTTTACTTAATTATTTAACTAACCCGACGATAATAAGCTTTACAGCAACTGTGGTCACGGGTGGACGGAGATGACAACCGTCAGGATAAATTAAAAATCAAACTAACTCTGGTAAAGTACGTAAAGGTGGTTTTATTGTAATAAGTAGGTGAATGAGATTTTAAAAAACAGTTCTACAGAAGAGATCTTTAGAAAGACGAGAAGTTTTAAAAACCTATTAAAAATAAAAGAATATAACTACCTTCACTGCCTACTACCTCAATCTTTTATTCAATAGGGGGCAAACGAGCAATGGGAGCCTTTTTACACCTACCGACGCCTATGAACATCCACACATTGACTATGCCAAGGTGTTGCCCTCCTTTCGCCCCCCGCCCGCCACAAACCGCACGAAACGCGGCACTGTAGATGTCACTTTACGGCGGTATTCTTTGAGCGAGAGGTACCTCTCCGGTCGTGCCGGCCCAATTTCGTTGCATAGGAGGATGTAGTGTCATGTACTATGCACTATCCTATAGAATGATGAAATCATCGATGATCATGAAAAATGCGTTCATCGTACGAAAATAAATTTGGGACAATATCTGTAGAAAATGTTATCTTTTACAACTCTCTCAAAATGTGACTCCGATTGGGCTTAGGATAAACATTTTTTTTTTAAGTAGGTAATTTTCGATTTTGGATCCTGGGTTTTGTGCCTTTGTAGCTATACTTAATATTACTCAATTTGACCATGGGTACGTATATTATCTAACAAAAGAATAGCGATCATGTAACGCTACAGTATCTTTCAAACTAGTCAACTTTCACTAAAACATATTTATGACAGCACAGCTATACAACATTTTGTGACCAATAATAACCGCCTACAGACTGGGTAAGGTCATAACGTGTGAACTATGAAATATACTAGTACTAGGTCTGTCTGGACCAGGTAGCTACGATTTATTTAATAATGTGAATTAAGGGGGTAGATACTAACCTATTGCAATCTTAATGCAAGGAAAGAAAATAGATATCAAACTAAAGCACTTTAGTAGGTAAGTCATCTCGTGCCTATTTAAGTGAGTACTTATAGTACATGCTATAGCCTAGATTCTGTGTATAAAACATTGAAAAAAGATTTTTTTACGGAGGCGTTCATTGATTAAAAATATACTTACCATACATACGTATAATTTCATGCTCCAGAAATAAAAATAACAAAATAAAATAAATAGATATAATACAATGGCCCGACCTGGCCAAGTGATATTAATAGTGGTACCCACCTAATACGACTCACACGGTACGAACTGTAGTATCACGGTTTGAATTTCGGAGATCCAACTCACAACACGTTTACACGACTCAGCGGCTTGTGAACTGACTAGTGACTAGTTGACAATCGACTAGGTACTACCTCGTATGTGTTGTGTTATTATAAAACAGGAAAATAGCGTGTGGACTTAATGCCGTGTCGTGAGGGTCCCGTACAAATTTGCAAATTTTTTTTTATAACATAAAAATGGGGAAAACGGGAGGTGAAGTGTTCTGGTGACACCTAACATCTGTGTAGAGATTGCAATCGTGTCGCCCTCCTTCCAATTGCCCCTCCAAATGACCACCAGAAACTCACTTAACGCACGAAGCGCATAGCTGTCACTTGGGGGTGATATCGTATGAGCCGGGAGGTACCGTCCCGGTCGTGCCGGCTCTATACGTATGCAATCCAGCCAGGGTTGCTGTATTGCATTAGCATTAAGGGACCTTTTACTAAGCAACTGGAATGTTAGGGAGAACCATTATTGTAACCCTTACTCGATGCCAAAACATATGTAATTACACCTAAGATTGACAGATATGTCTGAGCTAACTTTCGCATCGTAGCTTTTAAAATCGTACTTTTAGAATCCACATTCTAGATTTTAATTACTTATATGGATACCCTTAGGCCATAGACGCTGTGTAAAATGACTGTCATGCAGCTGGACCGACCGAGTGACATGGTGAGATTATAAGGGTTTCTTTTCTGCCCTTTGTCCACGGAATCCTAAATCAACTCTTATAATATTTTAAGTTAATTTACATCAATATTTCGTTTGTCAAATTGATGACGAACGTCGATAAATACATCGCGGTGCATTGGTAAATGCCAACTTCTCAAAAGTTTACCAGGAAGGAAGCGACCGTACGAGGAAAAACCTACTTCTACCCATTGTCCTAAAATTTTGCACAACGCATTATATTTTACGTATATAAGTTTCTTTTGTCGTCATTCATTCGCCTGTTTGCCGTTTCAATTCAGTTGACTGAGTTATTAAAGCATTCCTATTCAAAACTAGAGACAACACTTAGCCAGTACCTACTTGTTTCATTTTCTGACCTAAAGACACGTAGAAAATACCTAGGTATGTATCACAAAATAACTGACAGTAGGTAGTAGATTTGGCATGTTTACGAAATAATATAGTTCAAACACACTAAACTGAAACTATATATCTATTGACTACCGATGACGACGTGGTCTTCTCAACCCCGCAAGGGAGTAGAGGGGCCGTGTCGAGACTGTTTGTCTCTTGACTCAATAAATATGGCACGAACATTCGGATCGGAATTTAGGAGTCGTTAGATACGTCAACTGGGGGTCCACCCCCACCAATTGATATCACCGGTTGGCCTGTAAAGGCCCAGCGGGAGGCTGACGGCAACCACCGGGACCGGGAAACCCGCCTCTAATGTATTTTAGGGATATCTATTACCCTAATGTACGGGACATTTGGACAGGAAGCCTACTACGGGAACATGGAAGCTGAGCTAAGGGGTCCGAAAGTGGATAGTGGTGGCAGAATTTGAAGTTAAGGGGGCAAAGCATAAATTTTTGAAGAAAGTGATGGTAAGTAGATAAGGAGGTATACGAGTAGAGAGGCAGCGGAGACAGAGAACAGAGATGGCAGAAGCAATTACTTCGGTAGGTGCCGTGGCCGTGGAGCTGCCTCTAGCCGGTTCCGGTGGCTGCACCTAGCTAAGGGGAAGAGAATCAGAGACGGTGCGGAAGCTTGTGAGAACATAGCGATTGGAAGCATTATAAAGAGGGCGCAACTACGTGTGGCTGCCCGAGAAGCAGTGGACCCCAAGTATTCGTCGAGTGGCGCAAGTGTAGGTCACATACGTTTTGTGAAAATGATGGAGAGATAGAATGGTGACACCTGTGATGGAAGATCTTGGTAACGTCTTGTTGGTCCCTCGCGGTACGCGAGATCTCCGGTTGTGGTGGTACGAAGTGAACGACAGGAGCATTGCGTGCGTGGAGTTGTCGACCTTGATAAATAGACGCTTGGAGAGGCCAGTGACAAAGCTGTCAATGCTATCCATCCCTGGTGATAGTGGCATTGCGAATAGATCGCAGAGTGCAGAAGGCGCGGAGGGACTTGCACCCTACATTTTCTTTTTAACAGATCTTTTGTTACTATTTTACGTAATTTCCAACAATGACTCGATGTTTTCTATTTCATTTTAATTTTTCGAGAATTTTTAGTTTACGTACAACATAGACTGGCCATTGCTAGGATTATTCTGCGGTAGATGCTAGTAGCAGGGGTTTTATTGTCTTGGTGTTCATTGAAAAAATCCAATGTGGTTGGTATTGGTATATTATGGAGGACTAATGATTAAAAATACATGACGGCCTAATACTATGCCAACAGCAGTGCACTGGATAAAAATGGCATCAAGTAATAAAAGTTACTAAATTGGGTTTGAAAATAAAACAAGGAAATATCAATCTTTTATAAATATTCATAAATGTAAGTCAAATGCAGTACAATTAAAATCAGAGGAAATATTTTTCAACTTCATATCAAAAAGAAACATGCACACATTGTTTTCTACACTTTATCATTATCCTATCATGGACTGTTACACATTACTTCATCACTATATATAACTGTATAGGAACACGAGTCAACCATTCAAAGACGGGGCTCACATTGAATAAATAATTATTAAGCTTCAGTGTTAAACAAGGAGATTTTGATTTTATTTACATCCAGTCTCACCCCATCTGCAACACATTGAGACCCATTAACTGAAACTACTCGTTTCTCAACACAAACATTCTAGTAATTAACAGAATACCTAATATAAAATTAAAATAAAATTGAATTCGCCATTTATACCACTTGTGCGACATCTTGCACACTGATATGACTAACTCAAGAATATTTTACATGAGATTATAATGTAATATTAAGTATACATATATTAAAATAATGAATTCAAAAATATACGATAGAGTGTAGAAAATGAAGAGTGGAAATCGGACAACATGTAAAAATTCAATAAAACATTAGTCAGCTTCACTATTCATTATCATCATTAAATTAATGCTTAGTCTTTGATGCGAGTGTAATGTAATCTTAGGTCTGTGGACAAAATGCTTACCCTTGGTTCATTTTATATATTGTAATATAGATTTAATTTAATAGAGCCCAGATGTTTTAATGAATTTTATGTGACAGTATGACACAGAAACAAAATATGATAATGATTGTTTACAAACTAATTAATAAGAAATAACCATTTTAATACTTTAAGACATAAATAATAACACATTTTAAACAATTTAACTTGCTTCTTTGACTTAAAATCTCTCAATACCTAGGTATCTTTCTCTACTCTAATAGTATAACCAAGTCCGTTATGTTACAATGTTAATTAATTACTATTAATAATTATTCTATACTGACGTAATATAAAAGGCGGTAGGCAGACAATTTCTTAAACCTATTGACTCAGGAACAGAGTGCTGAGTTCCTGGGATTGCAAATATGATTTCTAAACTTGTAGAAACCAAATGGTTAAAAAGGACCGAAGATTCTATTTAAAATGTTATCATAATAAACAGAATTCATAGGCTAAAATGTATAAACAGTTACTATTTGCCCACTTTTAATATTTTATATCTTACATAAAAACTTTGACAAATGCAAATATAAACAGCAAATGCAGAATCATTTCGCAAGTTACCCTAACAGACGTAGAGAGATTCCAGACATTATTACAAATAATGGGGAGTGACTTAATTATTGCTAGGTGTCAAGTAAGAATCTCTTTAAATCTGTGAGGTTACGACATTCCCTATACTACCCCACTTAAGACATAAATAGCTACATAATCAAAATTCACACACACACAAACACACATCAATATGGTGTATTGAACTAGCATAACTTAACAATGAATATTGATCAGTCTTAATAAATCCACATGGTCCAAGAAATGGATCACAGCTGTTTTACATAATACATCTCATGCTACTCTGTTGCTGAGTCTAACTTAAAATAAGTTCAAACTTATTACAAAAGATATTAACAAAAAAGCACTGCTGGTTCAATTTCAAAATAAAAAAAACATCAGCAAATGTAAGTAACCATTACTTCCTTCTGAGAATATAGTTACTTCAAACTTACACTCACTGTGACTAAAAAGTCACATTATTTTTCACACAAATTCAGCTCACATTGCTTTATCATGTGAAGATGATTAAATCATCTATTTGTCAAAGGATTGCCTCGGTTCAATATAAGTTTTCAATACTAGTGAGGGATGATATTAAAGTATTTTATACAAGAGTTCAACAACTCAAGCAATTATTACCTACACTTCTTACAAGAAAATTTATCAAATTCTTAATGATACTTAATTTGAGACATAATTGAATTAATTGTGCCAAATATATAGTAGTATATTATGGCCATGTAGCTAAAGACTTCATGATTTTATTATTTAATTAAATTATGTTGATACAATTTCTAAATAAGTCTTAAACTACATATAAATGAAACATTTGTCATTGTGGAATGCTTTTCTAGATAAAACATTTAACATTTTACTAATATTTATAATGCACTGGGGTCGGGACAGATGCTTAACTGGGCATAATTCAAAATGGCTTCAATTATGCTAATATCCCAAAATTTAAAGGATTTTATGTTAAAACTTCAATAGTAAAATTTTTAGTAATGCTTTTAACACAGAGCATTAGTCAACAGAGATTACATTACAATAACCAAAGAAGTATTGTTACAATTTTTTTTTTATTATTTAAATTTCAAATTTTCTATGTCCTTCATATTAAATTCTGTTATATCAGGAAGTATCAAAGTGTTACATCTTATCCACTTAGTTGTCACTTAATTTCTATTTTTCAAAATAATATGAAAATTAAATTGGCACTCGGCATAATGAATTTTATATTTTCCTCACATCATATAACCTTACACAAGTCAGTCAATCCTCAATGCATCAGAAATCATAAGATCCGAGTAACCTTACATTAAAACATAATTATATAAGAGACTAAACTAAGCACAGCGCCAATCAACTTATGCCACAACTCATTTAACTTACATTACACACATCCACACAACTTCAATATGTAAAAATTAACAAAACACAGACTTATAATTTGTCACTTTGGAAAAGACAACTAAACAACTAAAAGTTTTAAAACTATATTCGAGGAAGGTCAGGAGTCTTCTTCACACAGATACTAAATATAACAAGCTGAAAGTCTAGGACTAGTTTAATGCAATCACGAATGCTTCACCACAATAACACCAGGCCTTTGCGGGGGAGTACGTTCAGTTTTTTTCGTCAATGCAAGTGGGGCATCCCCAGCTTCCTCTCTAAACAAATGATCCCCTTCAAGGTGACGAATAGCTTCTACAATGGTTTCTAAGTTCTGACGACTTGTGCTAGCCAAATATAAACGAGATGGTGCATCATGATTTGCATCTGGCAATACTTCAACCTCAACACGAGGTTCTGCTTTGATTGCTGCTTCTAATAAAGGAGCAGCAACTGGGGCAGGCTCCACTGGAACTGATGGGGGTGGAGGTGGTGGTGGCTCTACTTCATCACTTTCAACCTTACATT
This sequence comes from Eumaeus atala, assembly GCA_017140195.1. Taxonomy (NCBI): domain Eukaryota; kingdom Metazoa; phylum Arthropoda; class Insecta; order Lepidoptera; family Lycaenidae; genus Eumaeus; species Eumaeus atala. Next base: position 635,828 of record JAFELO010000593.1, on the reverse strand, counting down.
CAGGTATGTCTGTTTGTTCATAGTGAAGAACGGAATGAGTGATCTCTTGAGGGGCTTCTGGATATATTTGAGACTGAAGGGTGTGGAGACGTTCTTCAAGCACTCTGCGAAGCCGTCTTTCTCTATCTAGTTGCGCTCGGTACTCATTACTTTCAGCTTCCTTCTTTTGTGCCATACTTGAGACAGTAATAACAGCTACGGGCTCGGGTGACCGAGAGTTGCTGAGTGTATCATCTGTTGAGTCAGGTATAATGGTTGGCACATGTGCTATTACTTCACTTTTTCTTTTCTTAAGTGGTATTTCACCCCCCTCGTGTTGATTAAGTAATCTCTTCAATTGGCAGTTCTGTGATAATAGTCTAGTTTTTTCTTGCTCTAAAGAATATATGTATTCTGCTGTTTGTTGTAATATAGCAGCCTGTAAATAAATAAAAATGTATTATAAAATTTTCACATTCATTTTGCTAAGCAAAGATATTTATTTTACCTATATTTTCTTAATATAATATAAACAAACATTCACCTTGCTGAGTTTCTCTCCTTCATGACGGGGTAGTAGAGTCCTCAATGCTTGAAAACCAGCATTTATGCTCTGCATACGTCTACGTTCATTGCTGTTAGCAATTTCTCGTCGAATTCTCTTCTCAGCTTCCATTGTTTTGCTTCCTGTTATGGAATGTTTCTCGCCCCTGGAACATTTTAGTAGATAATTTGTAAAAATTTATCATACTGAGCAAATATTACGAAAGAGTTCTAAAAATGATATATTTTGCAATAATTTATTTTTATTATTAAAATAATTACAAAATATAAATTTGATGTAGAGGATACAATAAACATACTAAGAAATCGAAATCCGTCAATAAAAAATTCTTGTTTACGTTGAAAGTTATTAAAAAAAAAATTACAACAACAAATACACGCTTTCATATTGTTGAAATAACGTAATCACGTAAAACATGTGAAGTATGTGTAGTAGATAATGGAGTGCCTACTACGCCTATTTCATTTGTACAAACATGGCGGCACAACAGCTGACTTGAGACCGGCACGGGGCGGCAGTGACCTCATATGGTTTGTATTTTCGTGAACAAAATGTCATAAGTATGACGAAACCAATATTCGAAAACTATTAAGAGTAACAAGACGCCTGATTCAAAAAATTCTACTGACAAAATATAAAACCACGCCGGCTACACCTACCTAGGTATAGCGTAATCAGATGCCTCTTCTTCGTACAAGTTGTAATCTTCTATTTCTAATAAACAAACGTCATTACCGTGTAATGACATAACTTAATTACAAATTCAGCTTGCAGCAGATAAACTACATCTAAATACTTTACTGTTAGCCAAAAATTAAAATTTCGTTAGTGTAAAAGCCACAATGGCGGGAAATGACAATGAGCCCAGTCAGGTGACGCTACGGCAATTCTACACTGCAACACAAAACAAATCATATAAACCACTTTTAATAGACACTATTATTAATTAATACACAATAATAACGCTTTCTTCTTCTTTGTTACACAGAAAACTTTTCAGAAACAGAAATTTTATAGATGGAGTCAAGGGCAACACGAGAAACGCGACATATCGATGCATCCATAGACATTTCGTTCTTTTTAACATATGGCATACTTTAAAATGAAAGACGCAAAGAAATAATTTTAAAGACTATATTTTTTAAGTATTGACAAAAAATGTATTATAAGTTGTATCTCTATGTGCACATGCATATTATTTGGTAAGTGTGGAAATAGGTTGGTTAATATACTTTAGTATATTAAGTAAAATACAAAAATATTGCACTTAAAACTATAGTGATAGAGCAGGCATAGAGACTTGGTTAGTTTTGTTCCCTTACGCTCATGGTTTTAAATTGTTTTCACGAAGTGTAAAATTTGACATGTGAACATTTCTTACACGGACTGTTTTGAGTATAGACATAATATAGATAAGGAAGGGATCCCATAAGCATTTATATGATGGTAAATGGTCTTGGCTAATAGAGATTGAAGATTAGAATGCATTAATGTCTTTGTCTGAGTAACCTTGAACTGCATTTGTCATCTCTTTCGCTATAGACGGCCG
>JAFELO010000593.1:617167-633676 GCA_017140195.1 Eumaeus atala | reverse complement strand
CAAAAAATATAACATTTGTACTTGGAATCTGTCATTTTTATATTCATTGTGTTCTCATTTTGGCGCCTATTCATTGTAAGATACTTTGCGATATTAAAGTTAACGTGTAAGGAGTAGGGTGATAAAGAGAATAGAATCGAACTCATAAAACCCTCCATACACTTGGTATTAGTATATAATATTTGTGTACCGGTCTATTCACAGGTACAATGAGACTTCCTCTTTTTTCTGTCAGGGTAAGATCTGATCATACACGTAGTGTTCGTACTAAAAAGGTGGTCATAGCAGTAAGGAAAAAAAAGAAATCCTGCCCGGAATCAAAAGATTTTATCCCGGAAAATGAAAATAGTACTCAGAACAATGTCGCGTATTTTAAGAGATGACTTAGAACTTACAGCCTATAAGAGAAGCTCTGGTCATTTCTTAACTGATAAAATAAAGTTGAATAGGGTGGTAGAATCGAAACAACTACTGAAGCGGTACGGGTGGTCACAGAAAAATGTTGTTCGGATGAGATTTTTTATTATTATTGAGCAGCATTTTAACAAATAAAATTACCGTATTTATGCTCAAAGCTCAAAGGAATCTTCATAATCAGTCGACAGAGTTCAACGAGGGCACTATCCGACTTCTGTGTTGATAAGTTGAGGTGTAGCATAGCTTTCGTAGAACGAGCGGCATAGCCATATTTTTGTGAAAATATATCGGCACACGTGTGTCTAGATACCATTCTTGAGAAGGTAGTTAAATCCCTTAATAACACCATGTTTAACAAACAAGTGTGGACCCTCCAGCAAGACTCGGCGCTGGGGCATAAAGCTCACCCCACGTAGTGTTAGTTGGAAGCGAACATCTCGGACTTCATCAGAGCTGAAGATTGGCCGTCGTCTAGTCCCGATGTTAATCCGCTGTATTATTATTCATGGTCAGTTTTAGAGAATACATCTTGCTATAAAGGCCATGATAATATGAAGTTCCTTAAACAATCCATACGATTGGCAGTGAAGAATTTCCAAGTGGAAAAAGTGCGTGCTTCAATTGATAATTGGCGCCAGCCTTAAAAGGACTATATTTCAGCCAATAGAGACCACTTCAAATAAGCTATTTAAATTTTTTATTGCTTTATATTTAACACGCTAACTACACTAACACACTAGAAGTAATGAACATTATTTGCAATGAAAAAAATGTTTTTTCGTTGTCACAATATTTATGACATGACTTGGTATACATATATAATAATTATTATATCTGAGAACTAATCACACCACATTAGCCTAGTCCTGTGGCAAGTTATGTAAGGGCTTGTGGTACAGGTACTATAAAAAGGTATTTATTTATATTGTGCATAAAATATAGCTTGGAAAAAATCTTCAAAATTATTAGATTAAAACGTAATTAAAACCGAACAGCCTTTTCTCTTACCTCTTTCAACTTTAACTAACTTTTCCCTCCCTCTACTTTCGTCCGTCTCGCATCACTCTTATCTTAAGACTCCCTTCACGTAATCACCAGTTTCCTCTCCAAGTCAGGTCTGCGTGAAGATGTTATTTTTTTACTTAACACAATTAAATAAAAATAAATAAATGAAAATTGAACAGTAATTTTTTTCTCCAATAACGAGGAACAGAGACAAATATCAATGTAAATAAAAAATAATAAAATTGAACAAAAAAAATAAAACTAAGGGCCATGGGTCTTTTTCATAGGGTGGGGACCCTATGAAAAAGACCCATGGCCCTATCTACCAATTGTGGTGATACAGGCCAAATCGTGGGTGTGCGCAATCTACTATCTTTTTGGTTCTCTATAGCCCTTCAGGTGTGCTCGCTTCGCTCACTGTAAGTCCTTCATTCTCGATGTCGTTTGTAAGGCGACCTATTACAAAAGTATAACTATTAAAGTATACCTTTAATCATATACTTCTCTAGTTTATGTCTGAGGTCCGACTCTATGTCATCCTTTCTTCTCCTTTGAGACCGCTTTAATGTATGCTACCGTATCTTGAACAGTGAATATTTTTATTATGTGATCAGGGATCATTTTACTTCTGACCCACATTATGTGCACAAATGTAATATGTCAGTAATAATTCGGTAAAATGAGAATATGTTTATACATATTTGAATTTGTTTTTTTTGTTCATCAACATCATATCTCAATCATAAATCATATTTTTTCTAAGTATTGGTATGGCCAAGAGTGATTTTGTAGCCATATTGAATGTTTTGTGCAGGTGTCACGTAAGGAATTGAGTTTTTCACGTAGTGATGTGAAAGAATTTATATCTCTTGCCAATAAAATCTCTAGTTACATATTCCAGAAAGAAGTTTTAAATTGTACCTACATAACGATTGTATTTAAGATTGAAGCCTGAAACCATTGCGCGAATGACCAAGACGGATCTTGCTTTAATAGACAAGGGAGAAGAGAAACACTGTATTATCTTTACCTAAAATGTGCAATGCGCAGAGATATCTCTTTTACTGCACATACTGTACATACTTATATGCATATTCTTGACTATGGCCTCCCTACTCTATCTAAATTATCCATGATATTATTATCTCGATCCAAAGTCATATTTTCTTTTAATTTAACATTTTTATACATTTATAATTTCGTTTTAATATAAAATAAGTCTAATAAATGTATAGAATTATACACTATGCAAATTATTTAATAAACAAATTAGGATTGATTTTTTAAATAAAGCCGACAGAACGAAATAATGATATAATTTTCTTTAAATGAAACTGTATAAGTCTATTCCCAATGGTAAGTTCATGGCAGTTGAAGAAATATCCCGTACACATACACCATCCCATTGAAGGCTATTGTAGCTAGCCACAACATAATAAATAATTTGTACGTTGTACGGAACCATAGACAATTCGTCAAATTGTCTGAGGTTCCGATTTAATTTTTTTTTTGTTATGTTTGCGAGTCTGGTTGCAACGATCTGGCTATGTTGGCTAAATGAAGCGTCCTGTGAGTTTTAACCAATCACAGAGAGTTACACTTTTGAATTCGTTCTCAGAGGACAGAGGGTGGAGATTTTGTCTTGTCGCCATATTGTGTACGGCTGTGAGTTCTGGGTGTGAATAATTTTGTTAACAGAAGTGTTACTTTATTGTCTCAATTATTCGGATTAATCAGTCTTAAGGTAGGTTATATTTATATAAAGTTTATGTCATAATTATTATCATTGTTAAGTATTTTTTTTTTGTGAATATGCCGGCTAGATTACATTGAATTTCGTTGCTTTCAAATTGTGCATTATCTTTGTGTTAAACTGGATTTATTAGAGAAAGTATCCGGAGATTTTATACTCTGTATATTCTTATAAAGTTAATCCACGGTGGATTGTGTAAGTAAACTATTATTAGTCTTCTGGAAAGTTGAATTATTAAATTTATTTTATGATTTCACACACATTACAATTTAAAAATTTCACACGTGGAATTATGTTTACCTGTGTAACCAAAATATACTTATTTGACCATTTTACTACTTAAAATTTAGTAAATGCAATTAAGTTACGGAAACGATGAATCATCGCTGCAAGTCGTATAACGCAGTTGTAAAACAAAGGTTCTAGGCGATTTTATTTGTAAATTATAAATAAATAATTCTATGTATTTCAGAACTTAAATTTATATCTAAAGTTAAAATTTGTGCATTAAACAATGATTTGGACTTGAAAAAAAAATTTATGACCGGAACGGAACGATATTAGTGATTTATACGAAAGTTGCTTTGTCAAGCTCCACCCATGCCATATCGATTTCGAGTTTACATATACACCGGTATCTACTTACAAAAATTTACTTGGGCATGTTAGACAAATGTAGAATTTGTGCATTTCTTAGTCTTTATCTTTTCCAGGCGTAAATATTTGCCCATAGTATTTGTCGGACAATCTTCAATAGCATTTTGTCTCTATTTAAGCTACATAAATAAACCTTTTCATCATTCTGCAATTATAAAATACTTTATTTGTATAACTTTTGACCGATAGACTTTGGAATAACACACACCATTGACTTTTTTAAAACATTACTCCATTTAATCCATTATCCTCTAAAGGTAAAAACACATGTTGGAAAAATGCTGTTCTGTCTTTTTAGTCATTTCTTTGTTCCTCATTGTGGGGCCATGCTTTATCCCCAACCCCTATATAACAATCCGTAAATATTAATCAGAAGAGAATATTAACTTTATTTGCCGATAGTTACGCAAATTGTAGGCGATGAATAGATGCTATACACAGGTAGGTATTTGTCATTTACAATGTGTGGTTGTAGACCACAGATATCATCTAACATTTCGCAAAATATTTAAAATTACTGTTTATATTATATTATGTTTACGTATTTTTCGGGAACTACTGAACCTCTGGTAACATTGCTAACCATCTGAATTCTAAGTTAACAAAGCAACTAATATTTGCAGGTTTTTAAATAATGTATATTTTTGGCTAAAGTTTTTAGGTATTTGAGTCGGTAGTTTGCAAAAGAATCCGGCAATTTTTTCGCTCCTTTATACTCACACAAGGGGGACATCGAGCAGTTGGAGCCTTATTATGACTACTGTCGCACGTATAGAGCCAAACAACAGTTCTGCCGACGCGTCGCTCTTCTTCACTCGAACAGTTTTAAGTTTCCGGTGACCCATCGGAAACTTAAAACGCACAGTACGCATTACGCGACAGAGTAGCCGACAGCTCGTTTTACGGTGGTACTACATTAAACAGCGGTACCACCCCGAACACACCAGTCCTATTCCTCTGTAATATACCAATGTCATGGATTACAAGTCTCTATTAATAAACAACAAAACGGTCGTGCATTTAAGAAGATCGCCAGTCTTCCCAATCAATCTCAAAGTTGTCTAACATTGACTACCTTGGTCTTTCCTGGCGCACTGTTCATTATCTACTCGGTATGATAAAACTTTCCTCATAACTTCCTGGTTTTGTAATTTGTTCGCTGCTAACACCTCCCACAGCCGAGTACAGGAGTCTTATAACAAGGCATAAATTCTACCCGTTATACCTAGCTACTAACTAGTAACGTGCTATCCATGTCGACATTAGCATTGCAATTATTTGGCCTAGAATTAATGATATCGTTAGAGCGTCCAAGGGTCCTGCTTGGTTAGGGTTTGACTTGCCTACATAGCCATAAAATTAATCCAGCGCCAGACACATCTACATTCTACAATGTGTATGTGTAAGGTTACGTGACGGCAAGTATTCTTCGGCGGTCCTTTAGTCTGAAGCAGCTAGCAGAGCATCTGTATAACCGTTGGGTGTAAGCATTATACGGCCTCAAGTGATAAGTAAACAGGTACACTGTCGTGTTTGGAGCGTTAAGAGTCCCAATGACCCATTCGTGGTTTTGGGGTGTGATGGCAAAGTATCTGCGTAACCGTTGAATGAGCGCTTGTTTCTCGTCGGTTGTCACCGAAACGCTCTGGATTGTTCGTTTGCTCCTTTTTGTTTAAAAAGCCTATAAAGATGTAAAAAAATAAGAGAGGTTTTAAGGAACAGGTAGTGCCATGCTGTATAGGAGGCACATATCAAATGAGCGAGAGGTACTTCCGCGGTCGTGCCGGCCGCGGAAGTACCTCTCGCTCATTTGATACCGGTGAAAAGTGACAGCGTCAATGTCACGTTTCATATGGTTCGTGAGTAGCCAGTGGCCCATAGGAGGGCAACGTTACGCACATGCGTAACAATCATGCGAAACTGCTCCGATTGCACGTTTGGCCACTTGTGCAATTAAAAAAAAACAAAGGTAAATTGACAGCATGTAGATATGGGCTTGTAATAAGTAACGCTTAAGTTAAATTTCACATTAATTAAATTACAATTGAACCTAGCCACACGTTTGAAACGCCAATGTCAGACTGTAACGGGTCATTTCGTGTCGTGGTGGTGCTAGTTGTTTGTTTTGTACCTCATTAAAAAAACAATTGCACTTGGTATATATGTTTAGATAGCATTTGTTGTGGTCTTCTTACGGTGACACAAGCTCTGATGTGCGGTAAAATGACATGAAGACGAAGTCAACGCACCCCTCGACTAGTCCTTGGCGGGAAAGCAAATGCCAGTGCACCTACTGGCATTTACTTTTCCATTGGTCTGTAAAAATCTTCGTTCTCGTCTATATGCATGAGCAAAGAAGTCGCAGATTGTAATTCGAAACATTTAATTCATTATGTAAAAAACTAGTTTGATTTATATTTATTTACTTATTTAGTGTACCCATATACTATTTACTGCAGTAAAAATCGATACATTATATTTAGTTCAAAAAGTGCGGAAGCAGGCAGTTGACCTTCGTTTAAAGTCAAGGTCAGCGTTGAACCGTTTTTAAATAACCTGAACTAGTCGTGGCCCGCTTAAGTGGGTACCCTTATTGTCGTATAGACGAGTTTGGCCTGTCAGAGCCGAAAATAAGTAGAAGAGGGGGAACGGGTAGGGTCATTCACCTCGGGCCTGAATCGATTATTTTAAACACTGATGGAGCCCTGTTATCTTGCGTTGATGTATAAGTTACTTGTAAATTGTAATACACAAACACGTAAGAAGCTCTGTGACAAATTGTAGGATGGATATTTATATTACATTATTACATTAGTCGTAATCCGCGGTTTCATTCACGTAACATCCATACCAAAAGAACATTTTTTTAAGTATTTGTATATTATTCGTCCAGTAGTTTTTGTATGAAAAAACGTACAGACGAAATTATTTGTACTCGTACAAATGAGAATTATTTACTCCGAATACACACTGATACGTTTCACGAGGGGCGAGAATAGACCCTCTACTAGATCTGAATAAATATTGACGATTGATAAACCAACCATATCAAGAAGTGTTTATTTGATTTTCGTCAAGATATTTACACCAAAATAATGATTCTCTTGTTAATAACTTGACGAAGAAAAAATAAATTAATTAAAATATACTTGTATTTCCAAAAGTATAGGCGAAAATGTAGACAGCTCCCACACATTTCAACTCTAAACCATTGTTGGGTGGGTGTATTAATTGGAGAACTCAAAAGGGGTTGTTACGAGTTACGACGTGCCGCTCGGTTACGGTAGTACAAGGTGTACCCCTGACTTCTAGACCAGTTCGGCTGAGGAGCCGTTTTACTATTTGAGCAGCCATTTTAACAATAAAAAAGCGAATACAATGAAACTGTTCGATCGAGACTTGTTCTTGCGTTGGAGGTTATTATTAGTACATTTATTGTTTTTAGTTGGGTTTGGATGGTATAAAACAAAATTAGACCCAATCGTGTATTTCAGTTTACGCTCGATATTTGAATTACTTTATAGGTAGCTTTGAGTTTTTCACATGATTCATATTGTTCGTAAGTCATGATTGTATGACATGAATGCTATTGTCCTACTTGTTAAGTAACAAGCGTCTCTTCCTATTATCGGTTCACTTATTATTGTCTTCATCGTGAAATAACTGATTGTACAAATTTGTTTACTCGTATGTGTCCAAATGTGCTTCGTAAACATGCCTACTTTCGAGGAATGTGCCCACACGAGATAACGTCTACACGACGGTCTCGTGTTCTCAGCAGGCAGGACATGGTGTTTGTTGTAACAACAATATGTCGATGGATCAAATATCATTCGCCTACATCCTGTGTTTATGGTAATCGGTACTTTCTGGCATAACTTAGGAGTAAAAAATTTGGAGATTGAAATATCATATGCAATAGAATGAAATGATTTTTTTTTTCATTCAAAATAGTGTTAATAAAATTACTTTTCGAACGTCAGCAAAAAACTTACCACCGGTTCAACTCTAAGTAAAATATTACCGAAACAGCTTGAGAAGAGCATCTTACTCCCGAGGTGTGGTATCTGTCACAAATTATTACCTCATAATATCTGTAATATCCTTTACCGAACAAACTTTCATTGATAACTTTTGAATTTATTAATAATAATAGATAGTTCTTGGACTTTTTGTGACTTACATATTGCCCCCGGGAGTAAAAGTCTAAACATCTGTGTGCCTGTTTGTATTTCTATTGTGATTATCACTTATCACGCTAAATTCATTAATATTCTTTCGCATAGGACATTATCTTAAATGTATTGAGAGTCAGTAAAAACTTAGTATTAAGAGTTTTTGCTCCAGCTTTATATATAAAAATGTCGTGTTTGTCCGCGATGGACTGTGGACACCGAAACTACTGGATCCGCTTTTGATGAAATGTGGCAAACATGTATAATGTGGCAAACATGTATAATGTGGCAAACATGTATAATGTGGCAAACATGTATAATGTGGCAAACATGTATAATGTGGCAAACATGTATAATTTGGTCTAACTTAAAATATAAGCTTTATTTTTTTATAACGGTCACAGTAAGGCGTGGCCTGCCGCAAGTGAGAATATGCCATTTTTATATTAAGAGAAATATATATCTTGGAATAAAGCAAATTCTGCGACAAAGATCGCAGGCATAAATTTATGATTAAAAATAAAGATATTAAACCAAATGAAACTTGAAAGTATTTGCGGCACGTTGAATTCGGTAACCAAAGTAGTATGCCTCATTCCTTTTCTAACGGCTTCGACCTGAGTACAGAAATAAAAAAATCCTTTATATTTTAACTAAAGAGATGCGAGTGTGTGCAGCAAATGTCGCAATTTATTCCATAACCGAATCTAATATCGTATGTATTCTGTAAGAGGTATCTCGCCACTCATGCATTGCAGCTGAATCGGACGGGAGAGGTGACTCTCGTTATCATAACATCTGCGTGAAATGGTGGTTATGTTGCGTTTCGTGCGGTTAATGAACCCCCTTTCCCGGAGGGGAAGGGTAAAGGACTCCTCCTTTACCCTCAAACGAGAATATCCTTCAGTCATTCGTCATCGAAATATCGATTTCTCGTTTGCACCGTATTTTATAAAACGTATTTACAGATAGACAGCACAACCTGGCGCGATGAGGCGTCTGTCTGTGTGGGATATGTTCGTATAGTTAACCTTTAGGAGCGTCTACGTGGCTCGTTACTATTTCGGTCGTGAAGTTTATTTCGAGGTGTTTCCCAGCACGCTAACCCATTGACTGTACTATATCGAGCTTCAACTATTGGTGCTGGCTATTTGTGACAATCCCCGAATAATTTATGATTTGTACATTTTTTATTTTTGTAACATGAATGAACAGGGAAAGTGGCACGATTACGCGTGAACCAGCGTAAATTGAATCGCCGTGAAATGTTTTTCGCGATTAGCGCAATGCAGAATGTAGGTTAAAGAATAAAAGGTGCAATCGATACTCTCCCGATTTCGCCCTTCCGTCCATAACTACGTACGTCATGCAGCCTGTACGCAGTTTGTGGATCATATAGGGGAGGAGGAAAGGAGGACAACGCGTCGACATAGTAATTATGCGGATGTTCATGGGCGTCCTTAGTTGTTAAAAGGCTCCGATAGCTCGTTTGTCCCCCTAAACTAAAATGCATATTATCATTTTTCCCTACAGATGTAATTAGATGAATGGCACATTCTGTAACACTAGGATTTCAAAAGTCGTTGCCATTTCCCGAGTTCGCACAAATTTTTTGAAACTCCACGAGGCCACCGGACTCACAAAGAAAACTATGTGTGGTACATAAGCGTTGTGTGAAAATAGATTAGGCGTGATGACTGTTCACGAGACAGCCTGTTGACAAACAGACGGACGTCGGATTCTTAGGAATAGAGAACAGTTGCTACTCCTTGAGTACAGAACTCTAAATAAAAAACTAAACCTAAGGGAATATATATGTTTTGGTCTTTTGTCGATAACTTTTTAAACCGTATCCGAGAATAAATTCCATGATATGTGTATATCAAACCCTGATCAAATAACAAAATATACACAAGCAACAGGTGTACCGCCTTTATTATTATAAATTCAAATCGTTACCTTTGCTGGTCCCGCCTTCAGCTGTCTCAAACGTTTTATATTCAGTAACACGTCGAGAAGTGTCCTTGGGCCAAAGCACCCGTTAATATTTAAAAAGTGAAAACACGTAATACACCAGGCCACTACTAAGATTTCTATTAGTTGTGACAAGTCCGCTAAAAGTCGAATTTTGATTTGTTTTTTGAAGTTACTTATAAGGTTTTGTCTGGTAGGCTATCAGCCAAAATGGGTGCTAAGCAGAGCAAGCGCTCGGTGGACATCAGCGGCAAGGAGGAGAGCGCGGGCGAGGTGGCGGCGGCGGGCGCGGGAGGAGAAGGGCGGGTGGAGCAGCTGGCAGATGCCGACGCGCTCAAGCCACAACTCAATGGTGACGCGCATATTGCCGAGCCGGAGGTGAGTACGGACAGATTTGGTAGTCGGGGGACTAGACCGTTGGCGATAGGTAGTAGGCTTGCCAGCTCGTCGTTTCTAGCCTCAGTCGAGTTGCATGAACAGGGTTGCTCACTTGCTGGCTCAGCTGAGCAGACTAGCCAGTTTCGTAAAATTTTACAGTCGGACATTTTCGCCAACAGCTACAATGAGTTGTCAATTTAACTGTACTGTGGCCCGCTCGTCAAACCTAACAGCCTGACATCTCATTGTTTTAATAAACATAGGTTAAAATTGTCGGAATCCACACCCTTAAGTTTATATTTATTGTCAATATCATGCTTCCGAAGGGTGGTGAGACTGACCGGTCAAAGTATAAACGGTTAATAGAAACGGTCGTTTAATTTGGCCGAGCGCAAAATGTCTAACTTTCGGACATCTGGCAACGCTTAACCGAGCTCAGGCCGCAGATTGCCGAGTCCAATGTCCCCGCCGCTCAGCGCTCTACGAGATGCGAGATTACCGCGGCGAGGGGCGACTTACATCTTGTGTGCGAGTGCCGTTAGCTCAGGGCTCCGAGGCTACACTCGACGCTCACTATCGGCTTGTCGTATGAGTGTGTTATATCGACACGGACTTGTTCTAGTCGTGAAAGATACAACAATACCTGAACTCGAGTTGTGTTAGATGTACTATTTTAAGTTGTAATAATTCTACTTGAATACCATTTCCCATGCAGTAGTTTCTGGGTGTTAATAATGCGAGTGGTATGGCGTCAGCTGTCATTGCGTTCATTCCTCTCGCCTAAGTGATACCGCCCTTAATGTAATAGGTATGCCATCGCGTTTTGTGCGCCCCCTCGTCCCCTTCTATAAAATGAATCCAGCAGACCATGTGTACGTGTGGGTGATGACGATGAAGACTCATCTCGCTACACTGAGACGTAATAATTGAACTATTGATGGCATAGTACGTAACATATACCTAGATATACAGGGCACACGTGTGGAACACATTTACTATGAGAAAAAACGTTTTCTCATTACACGCTCCAGCACAACCATTTTATAGTTTAAAGTGTAATAAAAAAAAAAAAAAAAAAAATGTTCACCACAGACCACTGATCTCTTTTCTCTATGTAACTGGATATGAAAGATTTTTTAAAATTGTACTAAGGCTAATTATCAGGCTTGTCCTATATTTTAGATGCGCTTAGGTGTATTCAGCGCGTCAGTATGAATTGAACGTTATTGTTCATGTTTCGTCGGTTAAACTCAGGCGCCGAGCTGATGATTATTGTAGTAATGACAATGGCAAACTATAATGTCGGCTATCTGGTTTTATAGAGATCAACGTCGCAAGCGTACGAAACAAAAAAGCGTATCTGTACTGTGTACAGCGCTAGTATAGTTCCTGTCACCAATTTGACGCCGACCGCGACTACGTTTCCATTTTTTACTGTCAAATTCAGTCGCTAAATCAAAAAAATGCCATAGAAAGATATAAAGATATTTATTTTCTATGCAAACTGTTTTCATTGTTGCTGTTGTCTATCTCCATTTCTAGATCTTGTAATTATCAAGAACTTGCAATTTATAATATACTGATATAGAGCTTCGACAATTTCAAGGGGCCTTGGGCTTTACAATATACGAATTATAATAAGTGTTCATTCGTAATTGATTATTACTCATTAGTTATAATCAATCAAGAGGAGGAAACGATTTATTAAAACTGCGAACACTTGCAAATTAGAAACAGCACTCGTTAATGATGAGTTGTCGTAATACAATCTAGCTTACATCAACAAGCCTGCCCGGCTCAGACGGAATTAAGATTAACGAATTACAGAGCTCTCATTCTCGAAGTTTTACCGAGATGACAGGCCATGTAATATGTTGAATGTAAATATCTTATTGCTTATTTTAGGAAAAAGAGAAACAACTAGACAACGGAACGTCAGAAAATGAAAAGGACGCCACCACAGAGAAGGAGAACAAAGAACAAGAGGAAGAAAATAAGGAAACTGTGGCCGTCACGAACGGAGAGGGCGAGCCCAAGGTAGAGAACGGAGAAACTCCATCGCCCGAGGAGAATAAGAAACCCAAGAAAGAAAAGGTAAATTGAATTGACGAATTAATTTAACAATTTGTAAATGAATAAAGAAACAATTTATATTGGCAATTAAAACGTTAAGTGCTAAATTATGCTAAGCGTCACGCTTTGCCGACTACAATTATGAATATTACATTGCTTCTAGTACGAGAAGATACGCTTGTGTGTGCTTGTTTACATTTGGTTTAACTAGTGCATGTCGCTGGCAGGTGAAAAAGAAATGGTCGCTGCGATCGATCAGTTTCAGTCGGAAAGACAAACCCAAGCAGGAGAAAAAACAAAAAGACGAGGACAAAGCGAACGGCGAGCCGGAGAAAGTGCCCGAGGAGGTAAGTGGACCGTCCAGAGCTTCATGCGGCTGTGCTTGACGCCGCGCCAGCTGACGTACAGCCCGACCAATAAAATGAGAAGCTACTCTTAAGGGCTCACAGCTAACTGTTGTGGTGTCAAATTGCAAACTGTACATGTTTAACTTAACTACCGCTACACGAAACCTTTGTATTCACACTTCATGTGCCATTTATGTTCCTAACATACTAACCGGGATCTAAACTAGGGACCCGGCCTCGAGTATATTGATATGTCTAAGAATGGAATGTTTCCAGAATTTCCTTTCGACAGCTTTTATTTTTAACAGATTTCACCATTTTAATTCTCGGTATCCATATTGATGTCTTAGTATACGCGAATAAAACTCAATATCTCAATACCCAGAATAATCGATACTACACTGCAACAGACGACAAGGCATTTTAAAACTTGTTCGTATTTGAAAATTAGAGCTCGTATAACTTTACGAAATATGGATTTTTTTATTTTATTGGTCGGAATTTTGTATACTAGCCTATGCTTGCGACTTTGTACGCGTGGGATGTTGTTCACGAGAATGTATTGTGTTCAAGTTTGAGCTCAATCGGTGAAAACTGGGGTATTTGAATACACGGTGTTTGTACGTGCACGGATCTTAGACCAATTTAACGCATAGTCGATTTACGTTCCGTTAACACATAGTCATCATATGTTTAAATAACGACATAATTAAGTGTAGCATACATTTAATTCTTTAGCGTTACAGATGATAATTAATTATTTCAAAATAAACAGGCGAGACCGTTCTTGTAAAATAATTATGTAATGCAACCATATTTTAACATTTTGTTCAGAATACGTCGTACATATAGTATAATACTTATTGTGAGTAAACAAGTAGTAGTTTGTAAATTAATTTCACACACTAAAGATACAGACAGCAGCGCGAGACGTGTGAACTGTGCAGGAGGAGGCACTCTGATTACCTACACCTAACCGACACTACAACACTTGTACACATTGTAGGTCAGCACTGTAATTATTTTGCGCGTTGCACAGCACATGCGCAAATAAAAACGTTAGGCTGTTTTTGAAACCGCTCATCGTAACGTTATTTACGATATCTTGCGGGCACAGACGAGTGACTTGGGCGGCTGCTCGCAAGCTAAAGAGATCCAGCGAGAGTGTTGTCTGTAAGTTTATTCTCGCTGGACGGTAGACAAGAAGCTGTGAAGTTGAAATCTCAATTGTTATGTTTATAAATAATTTTGAGTCAGTGCGTTTTTGTGATGATTGCAGTCTAAATAAAATGATGCGGGACGGCTGCTAAATTTGACATATATTTTTATTTATTTATTATCATTGTGGAAGAATGCTAGCATAAGCATATTCCAGTAAAATGTTTCTTAATTAAAATAAAAAAAATAATAATGATTACCTAAATTATGAAGTGTACATTTTATATACGAACCAGGCAGCTTTTTCTTATGAACGACACAATATAACAGATAAATATATGTCATGATTCATTGTCACGTTTTTAATTTTGTTATATATGAATGTATCAGTTCAAGTAGGCATTATTTACTACAATATAATTCATATTTAAATTTGTATTGGCTTGTCAAAATTTTGTACGGTCTAAATGTGTGTGTCATGCTGTAGATAGTGTTAATGCCGCGCGTGAACTTTAACATCATCCGGATTATTTGCGACCGCCGGCTGTCGCGTAAACTGCCGAGTGAAAGGCCCCTGCTATTTATAACAGCGCAGTGAGTCTGCAATAAGTTATAACTTTCTACCGTGCACTGCATGCTAT
Organism: Eumaeus atala; assembly: GCA_017140195.1. NCBI lineage: Eukaryota > Metazoa > Arthropoda > Insecta > Lepidoptera > Lycaenidae > Eumaeus > Eumaeus atala. The sequence goes on along the minus strand of JAFELO010000593.1, from coordinate 619,098 downwards.
TGGTATTCAATACGCGGGCAATACAATGCACCGCTCAGAGCGCTCGCCCCTCGACGTTTGGACCCGACGACCAAAGAGACTTGACCCACTTTCGCTACACATACCAGAGTTATGTTTAATTCTTAATGCTTGTGACCTTAATTATTATAAATTACATATGGGAAGATCAGATCTTCGTCGGCCGTTGAACTCGTGAGCGTAGTTGCTCCTTTGTGATCTAGACACGTGGTGGCGTTTCCAGACAAGTTCAAAGGAAACTGAACTCTGCGTATATTTACACGAACCCTTTCGAGCTACTTTGGACCCCTTCACAATTTAAAATATGTACATTCTACATGAGTAAAATTCGGCGCATTTCTTAAAATCCCGGAACACACCTACAAAACAAAGTCTCTGGCACAGAAACTTGGCAAAGTACAAAACGTATGACAACTTCCTTTATTTTTTCTTAGCTCCACAAATTTGGGCTGAATGGGATCGGAGTCTACCCAGTTCCTGATCACTTTTCTCACAATCAAAAGTTTTTTGAGTTGATTATGAAGTTTATGCAAAAAAATCACATTTACACAAAATTTTACACTAGAGTTAAATCGCTACGAATTTAAAATTGTCTGATTCTTTGTCGCTTTCTGTCATTTTTAATATCGTGTGTTGCCTCCTGTAGCCCTTATGACCGTCTCTCACCACTCATCCAAAGCATGCCGCCAGATCGAGTGCAGCGATCTGGCGGCATGCTTTGGATGACGTTCTTGAAATCGATTTGTGATATTTCGCGCCAGGCAGTTAGTGCAGCATCTCGAAGCTGGTTAAGGGTTTGTGGTGGGTTCGGTGATGACTTTATTGCTCGTTTCAGCCTATCCCATAGGTGTTCTATGGGATATAAGTCCGGGCTGGCCACTGCAATTTTTGAACACCAACCTCCTGGAGGTACTCATTTACGATGTGTGCGACATGGGGACGGGCATTGGCATGCCTTAAAATGGATTGATAACCAATAAACCCTACGAAGGACACAACACGATCTTGAAGAACTTCCTCGACGTTGATTAATTCCGTACTATAATCAGAACTCACGCCACCCCATACCATTATAGAGCCTCCACTAAAACTAACCGTCGGAGTGGAGTTCTCCAGACCAGTTGTTGAACATCAGGTGCATTTAAAGCGATTCTTCACTCGTCTGTAAACAAAAACCTTGCCCATTGCTCAAGAGTCTGAAGTCTAGCTACTCTGTGCTGTGGGAGGTGCTGTGGACCACGGGCTGGTCTTGTTGCTCTCAAATTAACTTCGTCCATTCGTCTTCTCACCGTACGCTCACACCTCTGGAGATATGAAGCCGCTGACGGGTCTTGGTCAGGAAGCGATTTCTTAAAATCTCTAACACAATAGAGCGGTCGTCACGAGCAGATGTGCATCGTACACTGCCACTACCTGGTCTTCGGGAGTAGCGGCCAGTCTCTTGACACCGTTTTAGTCCCTATTGCATCGAAGAACGCGGCACATATAGGACAATAGCCACTTCACGATGAGTCAAACCTTGTTCGAATAATGCCACTGCTTGTGCTATCAGACTTTGTGACAAAGGCATTTTTATGGATCCTACAGGCCCTTAGGTGTTATAAACCACAATAACAACAAAAGTCAAACCAAAACTTAATTTTATTAAAAACTTCAACTTTGTCGGTTAAATGACACGATTTAACTAAACTTAAAAACTCAAAACAAAATACACTTTAAATGAGTGAATTACCCTCTTGAGATTAACGTTAACATTTTTTGTACCCACCTTCACGATAAGAACAAAGTTGGACACCCTTAAAAACATGTTATCGCATGTTTTGAGTTCGGCCAAGACTCAGTGCCGCTATGTGTATTTTATAAATTAAGCTTAATTTTTCTATGTATTAACGTGTTAATAATTGGGGGGGGGG
>JAFELO010000593.1:606231-617162 GCA_017140195.1 Eumaeus atala | reverse complement strand
GGGGGGGGGGGTCCATTTTTATGACTGATGAAACAAGTGACAAGAAGTGTGGAAGGACAAATGCCACAAATACCAAATTTCTACTTGATAGAAATTTGATATTTGTTGTAAAGGTACTCCCCTTATAGGCGTAAAGAATAAAAGTGATCAAGAAAAAAATCTGTATTGCAACCAATGGAGACTGCTCCAGTCTCCATTGGCTGCAATATAGTCCTTTAAACGTTCGGGCCTGTTGCATTGATAACATGTCTTCTGTTGAGAAGTACGCGCTTTTTCAGGTTTTTAACGCCATGTTATCATTGCGTTTAGAGCAAGCCGTACTCTCTAAAACTGACAGTCATAATCCAGCGGAATAAGGTCGGAAAGGATCTGGCCACGAGTCTTACTGGAAGGACCTTGTTGAACATATTGGTACCTTGATACACTTGTGCCGATGTCTTGAATACTTTTTTCTCAAAATATGTCTCATTGGACCTACTAATAGCCCGGTACACAAACATTTGACTAATATCAAGTGTATGGAGAGTTTTAAAAATTGCATTTATCTCCACACCAGGATCAAGTTTTTTCGAAGTAAAATTTGATCAACATCTCCAGTTCTATTGTCTTTTCAGATTTATTTTATTTATACAAGTAGATTTTATACTTTAGCTGTCTACTATTAATGCAGATTTATATGCATAGTTTCCTTCTATTAGTAATGTTTAACATTTATTTTAGAACAGACAGCTGTGCATATATTAACGTCTATATCGGGTTATCGACCAACTTGTGCACAAACGAGTTTATTAGTGATTTACTAGAAATGTTTTTTATACGGCAGTACTACTACTATGTGACTGGGGCAATATACGCAGAGCTGTATGTCGCACGTAGAGTACATCGAATGTTCCTCACTTCTCTCTCCCTTCAGTATTTCCATGTTCTAAGCAATCCGTAATTTATATCTTGTTACGTTGCGCTATTGCTAAACTAGAACTAGCCCAGCAAAAGTTTGTCGATGTTCTGCCAGACTAGTAGAAGAACCTCAACAGCTAGTTATAGTAAATTATGTAGCTTGGCACCCGCTGCGAAACTGCAGTGCCAATTGCGGTTTAGTTTTGAATGTGCAACCTTGTGGCTTGACCCGCTACCCGCTACTCGCAGACGACGATTTCTACGACAAGAAACTATTGCGCGCCACTCGCCAGTGCATTGCACCCGTGGGCCGCGACCAAACGCGGACGATGCGTTGCGGCCACTCCGACGGACCGTCAATGCACACATATACTGAGAACTGCTATATTACAGCCCAAACGAGGCGGCACGACCGAGAAGGTGCCTTTTGTATACGTAACAATGGCCACTGGGTGGCTATAAGAAAAGCAATACATTTAGATGACCCTCTTATATAGATGTTACGGCTGTCGATTGCTAGAAAGGCTGCTCGTGCATCTCATATTCTGTAAAAGGTAATCTTACATTGCCTCTTTAAGTCGCACAGCCCCTGCAGGGCCTCCAAGATGCTTGAATGCTTGAGCTCTTAAGATTTGGCCACAACATGCTTCAGTGCCCATCGAAGCCACTAGGTCTTAGTAATTAGTCCTTTCGAGTAAAAATATACACAAAATATAACAGAACAAACCGCGTGCAGCCGTCATTCTTGCATACTTTTTGCTAAATGTAGTAATACGATTGTGTTTCCGTCGGATCCAGGGAGCGCACCGGCCTCTCGACTTACACACAAACACCTGCTCGATGTGATTGATATTATATATCTACAACCTACGGACGTCTAGTAGATAATAAGTTTGAAGAGCGACACGAAAATGTAAGAATATGCCGAGCCTCTAGTAGGGCAGTGAAATAAATATCAACTTGACACAATGGAGCAGGCGACGCTGCTCTATAACATAGTCACATACTCTATGGCCTACGTTATGTTAATAGCATGAAAGGGCAGGATTGCTCCTCAACTTACAGGAAATTCTACTGTTGATTTATAAGACTTAGTGAGTATAGGAAATTGAAGCAAAATATTTACGGTATTAGTAGAGGATTACGCTGTGCCTCAATAGGTGTTTGGGAACATTTTGACTACATATTTGTGTAAAATTTGTATAGTTAAGAAATATTAATAGTTAATCTATTCAAACAAGCCGTCAGTTTATAAGTTCAATAGTGTGTTTTCGCTGGTTGGTTAACGTAAAGCGATATGCGTCAGAGTTCAGAGGGAACGAGGGACAGCACCGTACAGCGCTGCACCGACATAGTCCGACGAGTAAACAACACTCATTGGGCAGACGTCGCGAGTGTTTGGTGGAGTACAGATGTGGCACGTGTATGTTGCGCGCTCCTGTATGTTTATATCCACTCCCAATTTACACGCCACATGTCGAAGAGCGGTCGTTAACACCCCGGCCCTCGTCGACACATTACTAATTCCTTTTTAACAATCGATAATGCTTTGTCTCACTTTATAGTATCCTTGCATTTTGTATTTACTGAATCTTGTTGGTTGCCCTTTAAACGTGTTAATGGGTTTTCTAATTACATTCAAACCAATATCTCCGTAGCAATCCATTTTTTTTTCGGAACTGCTATTTCCTCGGCCGTAGTCTTGGCTCTTGTATCATATCTACCCTACGGTATAACTACTTAGAAGAGGGATTACATTTGCGCGCTCACTTGTACACTACAATAATGTGCTCCGTTGGCTTCTGGCTCTATCGAGATTGACGGCCTTATTGACAGGAAACGTGAACAAAAAGCTTTTATTTGTACATTATATTATATTCCACAAGTTTTATATAAAAAGAACTTGCCTGAATTGGTTTTAACGAACAATAACATTTAATACTGTCTGCAGCTACTTCAATTGTATTCTTAATTTCATAATACGGGTCCGTACGCCTTTGTCATTCATATCTGAGGGCGATTGTTCGTCTGTACAAACTATAACTTACATGTGGGCCTGTGATTGTGGAATGTTATGTTAGGCACAATTATGTATTAGGAAATACGTTTATCGGACATCGGCCCTTAATTTCGCTTTGCTATATGTGTACTTTATCTGGCGATACAGTTGCTTGCGCATGCATGAATGACTCAAGTACCTAATAAATAGTTTGTCGGGCATGGTGCACATACCATACAATCCATTGGTGCGGCGGATTGTTGACTAAGGGCCGGTCTACTTTCCTTTTAACAAGTCTATTATGAATTTAACCACAAACAAACTATTGTTGTGGCTAAAATAATTACAAGCGCTTATGTGCCACTTAAGAGTTGAGTAGCTATTTGATACTTTAGTAGTAGCCCATAAAACCGTCCGTTAGCCTTAAAAACCAAAACATATGATTATGCTATAATACAGTAGGTGCCCATAACGCCCCACCATGGGTCAAGCCTTGTCGTGGCGGTAGCGCTTTGTAGCCTGGGGTGAATGCAGGCGAAGGGGATCTTTGCACTCCTCTTATAAGAAGATGGGGCTTAAAGATCAGGGGGAGGATTCGTTCTCGGTAACCCTCCTGTTGCTCTTAGGTCCCCTCTTCTTATAAGAGTATAAGAAGAGGGGACCTAAGAGCAACAGGAGGTGGCGCTTTTGCGCACGGGGCAAGGGGCGAAGATGGGAACCTTTCCCTATCGCACTGTCCCAAAGTCGATGGAGTTGTTTCGTAGTGCGGGGAAACCCCATCTGTGGCGGTGGAGTTGGTCCCTTAGGGGGCTGACTAGCCGTCGAGGTGCCCTGACGATTTGTTGTTTCGGGGCACCTCAACAAAGATGGCACTCGCGGTAGTTTTTGTGGGTATTCGGCACTATAATGTGCCGCGTGCCCCACACACCACTGGACTCCACGCAGGGCCGGAGAAAGCGGGTAAATCCATTTTCCCCGCGTCACCAAAAAAAAGGTGCCTATAACGCAAATTGAATAACACGTTTTTTTTAGCAGAGATAGAGATCATTTCTTCAAATTACGTAATATTTTAATTCATTTTCAGATGACTTTTCTAACTGCTACATTCATACTTAAAATTTTATCATCAATTAAAACATTTAATTCATGTGTGTGTGTGTGTGTGTGTGTGTGTGTGTGTGTGTGTGTGTGTGTGAGCAAACTATAGAGCTTAACTAATTTATAATGGCGATGAGAACGTGTAAACACTTAACTAATTAAAATTTAGTTAACTACTTGACAACATGCGGGTGGGGGTGGATCTCGGAGCGTGCAAAGGAAATTTTAGTATTTTTTAAAAGCTTAACACAAGTTGTTTCCGGAGTCGTAATTTACAGCAGAGGGATAGGAATCATCCTTGTTATCAGGTGACGTCGTGCTTTGTAAGCAAATCTTCATGTCGCGATAGGGGAAGCAACTCTTCTTCCACGTAAACTGACATGTATGTAGAGAATTCAAGGACAATTTCACTATAATCCTCCTCCTAAGAGATAGTAAACGTACATTATGTATTACTATTACTAATGTGACGAGAATTTGGATGAATGTATGGACGTTTTTTTACCCAATCACGCCTGAACTACTGAACGCATTTTGACGAAACTTGGCAATATCGTAACTCATGTCACAGAAGAACACAGTATAGTCTACGGAGACGTATTCGCGGGCAAGAGATTATAGCACCATATACATATATAAACTAAATTACTATAGGCGTCAGCTGATTCGTGTTAAATACTGGGTCTGATCTGCAGTAGGAAATTACCGATACTGATTAACTTATATGAGTAAAGTTCATGAGTTATGTCAGATTTGCTAAAACATGTAGCCTGCGCTTAGCTAGTCCTAATGCGGTCTTCTTTGCGTTAAAACTCGTTTGCGAAATGTTAGTCCGGGGCAGGTTTAGTGAGGTCTGCGTGCGTGGGACACGGAGCGCCTGCTATGTGCGAGGTTCGGCCGTTTATTGCGTTTATTTGCACACGTTTTGTGAAGTAGCAGCAGGAAAAGACTTGTTTTCCTTTAACGCTTGTCTTTTTGTACCTAGAAGGTAAAGTTAAAAAATTCTTTACTGGCGGGACTTCATAGAGTAGTTGATATTTATTGCTTATAAGAAATAAGGTACAAAAGTATTTTGGAATATTATTAAAATTACTGTAAAATATATTTTAATTTTTAAAAGTATTTCGTTATTTAATTAGCACGTTCGTTTTTATTGCACGTTATAAAATAAATTCACAGAATTTGACGCGTACATTGAAAGCAAAAAGGATGGCAAACAGCGAGATTGGAATGTATAAACGGAACCAGTTTATCGCGTTAGTGGCCCCAAGACAATGGCTGTTTGTATGTGTATCAGCTACTTGGAAGTGCGCCTCGAGTTGCATGTTTACCAAACGCCACCCCACGATTGATCTTTCGTATTTTCATAATACAATGCTTCAATAGCGGGCATAACAAGGACCGTTTCCTTTCGCTGTCGTCTATTGTGAGCGATTCGAATGTCCAATGTCCGTGTGTCCAGATTATGTATTGTATGTTAAACAGCATTATGCGCTCGCTGGGGGATCATATGGATGTACAATCGACGGCTGTACAGACCTTGTGACGTATATATGCTAGCTTTCCGGCCACGGTCACTGGAGTAAATCTTATTATTTTATAGTTAACTTTAACTTTGCTACAGGTATCTATGTCGCAGTATTCCAAAAATTCATAAATATGTGTCGAGCGGTTCAGGCGCGACAGCGTAAAATATTGGGATGTATACAACACCAAATGGCTCGGGAAGTGGGGTGACATGCATCACAGGTCGAGCATAACGGGGCTCGCATACGGATAGTATAAGTGGGATGACATTGAAATGGACGGGGTTCTATAACAGTGTTTACGTTCGGAGACCACAAATTTATGACCCATCTGATTATGACTATATTAATTTTTTTTGTCTTTGAACATACGTTACAATGTATTTGTACAGCACTGGTAACGTTTTGATTCCGAAATCCTTCCAGAAGACAAAGCATTAATGATAATTGTATGGAACATGTACTATCGGTCGGTTGGTTTGGTGAAGAGAAGAGAGAGGTTGAGAGGTGTAGTCATGCTGCGTTAGAGTAGAACTGGGTCAGCACGATCGGAGAGATACCTCTCGGGGTTGTAGGAGGGCAACGCAAAGCCATAATTGTAATCTATGGAATGTATCTACAGTTAAGTTGCCTAAAGGAGTTTAAATGTTTGACACAAACAAATGTTCCATGCTAAAGCTCCTCTGAGAAAATAAGCACTCGGAATCTTTGGTAACTAAGTGCAGGAGGTATAGGAGGAGCCTATACCTCCGCCAACAGCCCATTAAGACTCTTTAGTATAACGCTTTTAATTTTTATCTTTACGAACAAGCAGGTAAATAGTAAATGCAAATACCTGTACAATTTAAAATGATAATAAATAGTTGGGTTGGAGTGTTGGGTATGGGCACGTCGTATACGTGTCGGATGATGCGAGAGCGAGTTCGGTCTGGATTGACTTTCTTCGCGCTATCGCTGGATATAGAGGCGATGTACAGGGCAATCGTCTAGTTAGCGGCCACCCGAGACCTACTCGCAGTAATAATCACCGCCGAGACGGGCGCCAACCTCTGATAGCCACTCGACAGTTGACACATGAGCCTCTCGCGAGGGCCTGGCTATCGCGGGCCACGATTATTGCCCATGCAAATTGTTATTGTTATACGTGCGATAAACGACACAATATCACCACGAGTACCTACTACTCTACTCTCCACGAGTACCTACGAAACCGGACGAGATATAGAACGCGGTTTACTGTTACCGTGTTTGTAGTATATTCACTACTGTACTACAACTGTATAATAATCTTCTGGTAAGATTATTTTGCTGTGCACTAACGGTGGGTATTCCTCAGGCAGCCCTGTGCACAACGATTTAACAGTATACTGATAAAACGGTTATTCTACCGGCTCCGGGCTGTCCAGTCGCTGACAGAGAGTAGGTATTGTCACTTACTTGTGTGTTCACCACAAATGGTATTACATCGAGCGAAGTAATATCACCAGGTCCACCTGCCAAACCAACTGCGCTGGAGCCGTTGGCTCCCTTGGTGATTGTTTGCGACGTATACTCAACAAAAAAATGTTGTTGGCAATACATAAATAAGAAGAAAAACAGACGTCCGATGTATTAACGGATTACGGAACGTGCGTGAATGACTACTTAAAAGTTAACAGGCTCAAAATTGGGGACGTTAGCACTTTGTTTGTCCGAAATTAACTACAAATGTATTTTTGTTATAATGTTTTTTTTTTTCAGGAATATGTCACATAGTGCCACCGTCTACCACTTTTTCGGTCGAAGTTTCGGATTTTCCTGCATTACGTGCATTATCTTTCTTCTGGGACAGTTTCATGATTCTAGGTCACCGGGAAGTACCTACTTACCCCTTTGATTTTTTTTTCAGACAGACGGACAACAATGATTATTCAAATGATTTAGGTTTGACAACAATGATTATTCAAATGATTTAGGTTGGAACTAATGTCTACTACACATATTTCGCGCGTGCAGTAGTAGCGAGCTAATATCGCTCTACTAAGCAGATACCATTGTATGGTGGCGGTGATTCATCGGCACAACACCGTTATCCGATAACTCAACGCTCATTTGGAACACGAACATTTGAAATTAGCTAACCTTTTGTTCTTTCCGGTTGATACAAAAGAACTGCGCTGCCTCCACTGCTTTACCGCTGTACTGAAAACTCCAACATGTCACCATCTGCCGTCCTTTGTTTACTATTTTCTAAGCGGTCGATAGATATCGGTACAAATATGTTGGATCAGACAAGGAGACGGGGAGCTAACAGGTAGCTTGTACATTGTTTTTGCTCTCAAATTTACAATAATAAGTTTAAAAATTTGTGAAGTGAATATTTGTAATTGTGGTGATAAGGCAGGCGACTGTTGAGTGTTTAATCGTTTCAACAATTACAACGTAGCTTTAATTATTTTTAATTGAGCCCGCCTTGCGATAGCGCCCCGAGGCACTTACGGAAAATACAAAGGCAATTTGTTGTCACAAGACGAGACATTACAAAACACACAAATCCACAATGAAGTACAAAATGTTGTCGCTTTATGCCTCTAATCACATACAAACAGTAATTAATACTTCATTTAATAATTGTAGTCGTTTGTGATGGAGTCCACTTGGTACAAATTTGTTGTATATGACGTTATGTATATTAGTATGTTAATGAGCTGATTATTGATTGAATAGTTGCGGTACTTGTTTCTGTAAGGGTGACCGTTAGTAACGATGCTTTATGCCTTATTATTTTTTTACACTGACATTTAAACCGTTACTAGCTCTGCGCTACGGTTTCACCCGCATGACAAAATAAATGGTTTGTTTGTTTTCGGGGTAAGAAAGTACTTTATGTTAATAAAGATTGTATATCAATGTGTGTTACATAATCAATGAAATCCTTTCAGGTAGTTATGGTTGTACAAATGTACGCGCATTGTCATACTAGAAATCGGCGCCATAGGACTTACATAGACAGGACCCATATTTGAATAAATATTTATACACTTAAAATCTTCCTCAGGATTCGCTTTATCTATGGGTGAAAACCATACAAAGATCCGTTGAATATATTTTGAGAAAACTACCACATGCCGAGAGACAGCTTTTGTTGACTTTGTTTTATAATATATGTAGACTAAGCAGGGAAGATATTTAAGATGCCTTCTTCATCCACATGCCTGTTTTGCCCTCAGCATGTTGTATTCAAGCGAAATATCTTTATAGCATAACATTTTTTGAGCTGTACTTTCTATTTTCTTTTTGTGACTGAAAAATCATGACGGACACGTAGAAGCTATAGTTGAATGTAGCAGTGAAGCGCTGATGCATCGTAATCGGGCGGCCACAGAGCTCAGTATAACGTGTGAAACAATGGGCAGGCAGCGCGCTTCCTGTGCGTGATGTCGGATGTTGTATTGTGCATATTGTTGCGTTCGTTTCGGATAATGGTTACGTTCATCGTTTTGACCTTTATTTACACTCAGCCCGGTTTTTGCTGCAATTAACTTAGCGTACAGCCTGGTGCTCCTCGGTGATGACGATGCTCACCCGTAAGATTTTCACCTCCCACTGTTGGGATCTGGGGTCTTTCACACGGCTGCCTAGGCACTGCGGATTGTTATTAAGCTTGGCCACTTAGTTGTAGGCTTCCAGAGTATAGTTGATATTATAGTTTTCATTTAAAGTTGCAAAGCACACGACGGATACGTAAGTAACGTAGCCATTTGATGTTTATTTAAAGAGTATAGATTATACATGACATTTATACTTATAGACTTTAAAAAATGGCCACGTTCCAACACATTTAATTAAATACCCTAACCATATGCGTACCAAATATCATCCAAAAAGGGTTCGTGAAAGAGTAACAGATTATTACATTCGTATTTATAATATTAGTATTGATAAATAGATGATAACTTTGTGTTTCTACTACTAAGTTATATACACTATTAATATAATCAAAGAGAGTGTTCTAGCTAAGTGAGCCGATTTTCTTTAACCATTAATCAGTCTACCCGAGGTTCCCGACCGAATATCTAAAAATGTTTTTCAAATAGCTCGACGCCCGTTCACCGTTAAGTGTCGCCACTCGCCAAACTTATTTGTATGCATTTACCACTAAGTACGTGTTCCGGTCGGGGAGTTGTACAGAGTCCGAAATCATTGTACAGGAAATCCGAGCTGGGGAATGTGTGGCGTATTTATTAATTCACTGGATCACTGCGCCCGCATTCGACAGCCGACACTTAAAGCGTGGTCGATACCTCTGTTGTCAACCGATTGTTCACGCTTCACACGGGGAAGCCTGTTCCAGGTCAATCTGATTTACATATTGCTCGCCTCCGTCTGAGCTCTAACTATATCACTTAACACGACAATAGCTTGATTCTTAATGCGCCTTAAGAGAACCACATTCCAATTTAGTATAGTTTAATTTTTAAAAAAATCCAATATTCAATAACTATGCTCAAAATATAAAACTATCTTCGAATGTCGAAGAAAATGATTTTTTTTAAATTATTTATGTTCATATTTATTATACATACAGAACAAGAGTGCCATTCGTAACGGCGGCAACAGGACGTACAATTTGGGAATCTTAAAATTCTGCCGAGTATGGCTGTCATGCATGACACGGTGGACTACTTGGAATTGCTAGACATAATGAGCCTGAACAGGAATATGTTTTGGACACTTGGATTTTCCAAAATATTTGCAAATACCAATATACCAGATCGTCGGCTTTAGTAGAGAGATACTTAATTTAGCTACTCGACTTAGGAAATAACTGACTACAAATAAAGCTAGTTCTGTGACAAATAACTACGAAATGGAATGAGTAACGGACATGTGTCACTCCGCACGAAACCAATACCTACTGGTTAATAGGTGAATTACCGCGTATTCTGTGGTGCGTCACTTGGCAGTAGTAGCAGTCATTGTTAGTTACTGGTATTCACACTGTCGCCGAAGCGACCTGAACGGAACATATTGCTCATATACTTCCGGAGGATGGAGATGACTATGCTGTCGCGTTTTGTGCTAGTTGTGAGAGTTCGAATTACTAACATTCTGGGGGAATCGGGAAGGCAGAGCGTATCAAGAGCGGAAATCTGTGGTTGTATTCCTTAAACTAGCTAACAAAAACAAAGGGTAAATTAATTTTAGTAAGAGGTAGTGCCATGTTGCACAGGAGGAAGTAGTGCCCATGCATGTTGCATGACACTACATCCTCTTATGCAAAGGAATAGGCTCGGCACGACTGGGACGGAAGTACCTCTCGCTCACTTGATATCGGCGCAAAGTGACAGCTTCATCGTTGTCGCGTTTCGTGCGGTTTGTGAATAGAAATATATATATATATATACAATTCTATTTACTTCATTTTATAT